>QFEQ01000010.1:7980-260369 GCA_003316335.1 Hemileccinum impolitum | reverse complement strand
GTTATTGCAGTTGGGAGCTTTTAGTGCAAAATGTGCAAACATGCAGACAGTTTTTTGAGCCACTGTACATTGTGATGGGTTCATAGGTGCCTAAGGGAGTAACAAATGCTGCTTTCCACTTGTCACCTTCTTTGATGTGGATATTGTTATATCCCCATCTCAGGTCTAGGCAAGTGAATTTGTCAGCACCTTTTAATCGATTTATCAAAGAAGAAATAAGTGGAAGAGGATAAGAATTTTTTATGGTTCCTTTATTTAAATATCAGTAGTCCATGACCAATCACTTTTCACCAGTTTTTTTTGGAATAAAAAATACTAGAGCCATTTGTGGGGATTTGGATAGGCAGATGTAGCCCTTTTCTTGTTCGGATTTTATGAAGTTGTGGACTTCTTCGATCTCAGCATCAGAAAGTGGTATAACCCGTCCTTTTTTCAGAATAAAGTCAGGTTTGAGATCGATTGCATGGTCCCAAGGTTTTCGGATTGGCATTCACTTGGATTCTTCTTTACTAAATATGTCAAGGAATTCATGATATTGTTTTAGTACTTTTTCAGTGAGGCCTTCTTCAACAGATCGAACCAGGATCCATTGTTTGGTTTGGTCGGCTTTGCAATTTTTTGTGCACCTATTAAACATTACTGTTTTTTCTATCCAATCAATGAGTGGATTGTAGCAGTAAAACCAATCATAACCTAGGATCACTTCATGGGATCCCAGGGTTGCTACCAGAGCATCTACTCCTTCAGAATGTCCATTGTAAGAGAGTACAATGGAGACATATTCGTGGATCATTCCATGTTTAGAGGAAGATCCATTGATGTTAGTAATGTTCATTGGATTTGAGAGGGGGTATATCATGATTCCCATCTCGGTTACCCAATGTTTATCCACAAATGTTTGAACCACTCCTGAGTCCAATAAGAAGGAAGTGGTCCAGAAGGTCCATTCACCTTTTTTATCCTGGAAATATATATCAGTGTCAATGTTGAATTCACCTTCTTGAGAGGTGTCTGGTTCCTGATTGGAGAATGAGGCTTGGGGGAAGAAATATGAGAAGATCATTCATTCAAGAGGGAATTAAGCACACTATTTTTATCCAGTGCCACACTCAATTGAGATGCCCTTTCAGATATGAGTCCATACATAGAATTGTTCAAAGAAGTTTCATCATTCCCTTCAGCCTCAGAGGCTATATATTATGGGATTTTGACTCTACTTCAATGTCCATCTCCCCTTTGATAGGTAAACATACAAAACAATTTGGAGAAGAAAAAGAAAATGGAATAGTAGAGACAAAACTTTTATTCATGGCTAAGTAGGTACCCCCCAGATCTACTCGGCTTTCTCTTTTCCCTTGAGTCCTTTGGCTGCTAAGTGCCATGCTCTAGTCATAAAAAGATCAAAATAGTATGCTTGTGCCTCCTCATTCTGCCAATCAGGAATCAAGAAGGAGGAGGAGGAGGAGGAGGAGTTGGCTGCAACTGAGGCAATGGCCATTATGGATGCTAGCGGGATTTCTTGATTTTGTTGAGACTGTGGATAGAAAGTTCTTCCCGTCATCAGATTGAAGATGGGGTGCACTCTTGGTTTTCTTGGTTCTTTGCAGTTCTGAGAAATATGACCTTGTTTACTGCAATTATAACATTCACGGTTGTCAATACAAGGTGTGTTTTGGATAGTGCGAATGTCCTGCATTGGTGCCCCTTGACCTGGTTGGGTTCTGATGGTGGTGAACTAAGGTTCTGAGTGGAATTGGTTATGAGGAATGAAGTCGGTCTTGCTTTGTTCCAGGCGGATCTGATGGAACATTTTTCCAATCTCGATCAAGGTATCTTCCCAAGATTCAAGATCTTCCTTGATAGTAGGATGACGGAGGCAGACCTGAAGGTAGATGTTGTAGTTGATGCTTTCTTTGTATAACTGGAGTGCAATGCCAGGCTCTAATTCTGCATCAATCTGGAGGAGGTTAAATTGTTGCATGTACACCTCTATGGGGAGGGATCCTTGTTGTAGTGCAACTAATTTTTTATATGCCTCTACCTTGAGCACATCAATATGGAAGTGTTTTTCGATGTGCTCTTTCAGGACCTTCCATGTAGGCCAGAGTCCTTTGATGGGGTATTGCTTGATCGTAACTCGAGTGAAGTCTGCTGCTCTCCTGTTCATTTGTAAGAGTACAGCGACCATCCTCTAGTGGTCATCCAGGTTGGGCTGACAATCAACCCAGGCATCTATCTTGGTTCACCAAATGTGGAACTTGTTTCAATTGCCATCCCAGGTGCCAGAATCAGCAAAAGCCTTGTATGCATTAGATGAGGGAGGGGGAGCAGTGGAAATTTGGGCTTGGTGTTGTATAAGATCTTGCATGGCCGCAGCCATTAATGCCATTTGCTTTGATAGGTCATCCCATAATTAGTTCCCCGACATCCTTACTGTTCACTATCTCTCAAGTGAACTCTAGGGATTTAGAGATACCTTTCATTAGGGCAAAGCTGAGTTTGAGTATGGAGGATGGAGGGGACTGCAGTTCCTTGGTCCCAGAGGTTACGATTGGCATGGAGGTACTTCTCATTTCTCTTGTACATGTGGTGGGTACAGATCTTTTTTCAGTGGAGGAAGAGCCCATTGGTACCTTTGGATTCTGGAGTAAAGTCGTTAGGGTCGATGGTGGGTGTGGATGATGGAGTTCATTGTCTCTGTACATTGAGATGGTAAAATGCGAGCACTGCAGCTTCTCTCTGAATCTTGATTCATTCAAGCCACTTAGTTCAGGACATAAAACAAGGAAGGGGAATGCAGTGGGGTTCAGCTTCTCGAAATCCTATTCAAGTGTTGCAGGCTATAACAACGATCTCCACAAGATAAACAGAAATGAGGAGGCAGCAAATGTTGGTGTTGACATTGACGAGGATGACGAGAACCAGATTGAATATTGGGATAGTGACAGAGACGATTCGATATAACATGCAAGAGCCCCCTTTGAACAGAGGGCAAAGCTGGCAAAGAAGAGGTGGAGTGGTACCACTGAGTTGTAGGCACTGGGATGCAGTGGGTGGAACAAAGTGAATAGGACTAAAGTATGAGGGAATTACAGGAAGGGTTTGTATAGAAAGACTGAGTACTTTAGGGCAAGTGAAGATAAGGAATCAATGGAATGTTCTGGAAGGAAAGAGAAAGACAGAAATAAATGTGAGAGAAAGATAACAACCATGAGGTATGACATCATAAATGATGTTATAAGTCTAGCCTCTGGTCAGGTGGACATTCCCACAATCATATGTGCTGGTCATGTGACTTTGGAAGAAAGAAACAACTAAGGTAAAACAGTGCTCAGTGATGCATGCATATGAGCGAAGTTAAAAGTGAAAATGTAGAGCGTATGTGTACTATTATGGACCGCAACTATGGGTTCGACAAGATAGACCAAGACGAGGAGATGGTGAACAATGGTGTCGACGTCAACGAGGATGATGAGGACAAGGTTAAAGATAGGGATGGCAATGATGATGATTCGATATAGCATAAATGAGGCCCCTTTACAGAGGGCTAGGCTGGTGATGAGAAGAGGAGCAGTACCACTAAGTTGCAGGCACTGTGGACAGTGGGTGGAACGAAGTGAATAGGACCAAGGTACAAGGGAATTACAGGAAGGATTTATATAGTATGACTGAGTACCTTAGGGCAGGCATCTGAGTCCGAATTAGTTAAGGGCAGGTAAAGAACATGGAATGTCATGGAATGTTCGAGAAGGAAAGAAGTGTACAGAATTAAATGTGAGAGAAAGATAAGGGACACAAGATATGACATCATAGGTGATGTCATAAGGCTAGCCTTGTGTCATGTGTAGGTTTCCTGCAGTCACATGCACTGGTCATGTGACCTTGGAAAGAGAAATTGACTAAGGTGAATGGTGCTCAGTGATGCATGCATATGAGCGAAGGTAAAAGTGAAAAATAGGGTGTACATATGCCCAAACTATAACATGTACCCGAACTATAACATCTATGACCTTCCATGTTCTCCACTTGCACTAAACTATTTAGAACTCAGCTAGTCTGCCCTAGAGTACTCACTCATCACTATTTAAACCCCATCCTATATTCTCTTGTACTCTAGTCCTATTCATTTGTTCCACCCTTCATCTGGAGCCTGCAACAACCAAGTACCACTCCTTTCTCTCTCGCCAGCCTAGCCCTCTGCAAAGGGGCCACTGTATGTATTGAATCATCTCTGTTGCCATCATTGTCTTCAATTTCATCCTTGTTATTCTTGTTGATGCTAACCTGTTGTAGGTTATCCTCACCTTCCCTTAGTGCATACACTCATCTCTATTTATTTATCTTTACACTCACATTCTTCCCTTTCTCTTTTAATCACATGACCATAAGATGTCTCATATAGTTGGATCTCTAATCTGATCTTACATCGAATCTAGGGGATCTAATTGAGATCACCTCAAGGCAAGGCTTCTCTTCCATTCCATTTCCACACCTTAACCTCATTGTGCACTTCCTAACTTCTCTTCCATTCTCATCACCATATGTCCACCTCATTCCTACCATATGTTAGTAATCTCCACTACATGTGTTTCCCTCATGGACAATTAGTCAGTGAATAGTCTTTCACTATTTAAACCCTATGACTTAGTAGCCAGTACCTTAGTTCTGTCAACTTTCATCTAGGGATTTCAATCCAGTTCATCATTCCTTCTCCTTGTTGAAACCCCTTGGTTGGTTCATTGAAACCCAACTACAGTATTCACCATTGTTATTAAACAATCTTTCACTTTACTTGTCACACACCATTCATCACCTTCTCATAATGTCCCTCATATACCCACATTCACTGTGCTCATTGCTAGTTGATACCATAACACAACCTTGTCAATCGCCATTTACTCATTTCCATATTCTTCATCCAGCTAGTTGCAGTCTGCAACAGATATTGTAGGAACTCCTCAACCAGAACAGGATACAGATATTGATATTGCTTTGTCCTTTCATCACCACTCCTCCTTCTCTTTCTAATGTCTCACAAGGCAGAGCAGGATCATCTCAGAGATGAGAGTTACCAATGGAGATAATATCTACCATTGAGCCAACACTTCAAACAAAATGAAAGAAGAAAAAGAAAGTAGTGATTCCTCTAGGAGGGCTTTAATTGGGGACATCTCATTTTAACTCTATGGAAACACACTTCCCAGATCCACCTATATCTTATACCATGACTCAAGAATTTAATAACTCTGCCCTATCATCAATTTATAGTGGAGACTTCATATCTACAACTTATGCAATGCATAAAGGTTATGTACTGATCAAAGATCAAAATTTAGATGATCAAAAACATTTACCATACCTTAGAGATGATGACAGTAACTTTACCTCCTATTATGATGAGGAGAGCAATGAAATGTTTTTATTCTATATTGAGGATAAAACCTCAGAGAGAAATGTGGCAACTAATGAATATAGTAAAGCACATTGGATGATAGACAGTGGTTATACTGATCACTTATCACCATACCTAGCTGACTTCATTCATCTAGAGAATCAAAAGCATACTGCATCTGTAGCAAATGGAGCTAAAGTCATTATGTATAATCCTAGGACCATACTTGTTAAACAAATCAATGGTGATCAAACTAACTCTCCCATAGTGACTCTAAACAAAGTCTGGTTTGCACCAGATGCTTCATATCATTTATTGTCAGTTCCAAGTCTCACATATTATGGCTACCACTATGAGATTAGCAATGAGGGTTTAAGAATTTGAGATGAGAGAGGATGCTTGATGATACAGGCTGCTTTATCACTAACTAACAACCTCCACTGGTTTTAGTTAGAAATGATTACTCCAGTTTCAGGGGTTATTGCTTCTCTTTCAGATGACCAATCCTATCAGATATGGTATTAACACTTTAGACACATCTCCAAGAATGTCTTATGTCATGCCCCAGCTAACCTTAATGGTGTACCCTATATTGATGTGTCAGCTCAGCCAAACACCCCTCCTTGTAAAGGTTGTTCTCTGGGCAAGATCCCTAATAGATCCTTTCCTTCCTTTTCCAAAAAGAGCACTCAACCACTTGCTCTGGTGCATATGGATCTAATGCTAATTGTGCCTTGTTCTCAAGCTCAATTTGTCTTTACTTTCATAGATGACTATACTAGGTTTGTAGTTTTGTCTTTTTTGCAGGCCAAGTCAGACACAGAGTCCAAATTTAGAGATGTAGTATCCTGTGCTAAGACCTTCACTGGTTATAAGCTTATCTCTGTCCATTCAGGCTGAGAAGAAGAATTCATGGGTCAGAAGTTTCAAATGTTCCTCACTTTCAGAGAGATTATTCATCAAACAACTGTTGCTCATACTCCTCAACAAAATGGACATGCTGAGAGATTCAACAGAACTATACTTAAAAAGGCAGAAGCTATGCACCATCATGCCTGTCATCCCAAAGCATTCTGGCAAGATGCTATGGAGAATGTATTACATATCTACAATAGACAACCCATGCATTGTCTTGAATGGAAAACTTCTATTGGATTATTCAATGAGAAGAAACCAGATGCATCTTATTTTCATATCCACAGAACAATGGCCAGACAAATTGTCTTCCAAATCTGAGGAAATGATATTCATAGGGTTTTGGTCTAAGTATCATCACTATGTCATCATTGCTACTAATGCCATCTTTGATGAGAACAGTTTTCCATATTGCTCTTGACACCAAGAAGACAGACCCACCCTTATTCCACTGGACTATACAAATCAAGATCTAAATAATCTTGATGATGTTCTAGAAGAACCAGAATTACCAGAATCAAACCAAGATCTGTATATAAATATCCCACTTCCTAGAAAAGATCCACCTGATTCTGAATATCAAACACCACCAGGATCTACTCAGGTTTCTCCATTGTCACAAAGATCTCCATTGAGTTCTAGTGGTACCAATTGTCCACTAACTCCAGAAAATCCTCCTTTGTATCACTCTGATTTTGCTTCAAAGAAATCTGTTACTCATAGAGCAGAAACTGATTCTAAAAGTGATCTTGATGATCTTCAAAGGTACAAAACTATGAACCTCCCACCATCATTTTTATATGATGAGCAACAATATCAGACACCTCCAAGACAATCTGATATCCCTGACTTTTGAATTCATCCTGCCCATCCTTCTACGAATAAGACCAATTGTCCAGTAAGATGATCAGATAGAATTCAAAAACCACACTTTCTACCAGACAACACTTATGGTGAAAATTGTCCCATAGAGATTGAAAGAAATCTTCAGAGACTAAGACCAATTCAGAAGGAGTCAAATGTACCTTCAATTACAGAATAATCAGAAGAAGTATCCACCAATAAACAAGATGATCTTGGTGAGATGTATAGCAACAAATGGATTAAACATCATTTTTCTGTTGCCATACAGAATGGAGATTGGGAAATTCCCAAACAATTTTGTGATATAGGAAAGCTACCTACTGATCAAGTGACAGCATGGAAAGATGCCATGAATGATAAAATAAAGTCATTACATGAAAGAAAAGTATGGGATCTTATAACCCTTCCAAAAGAAAGAAACCTTATTAAAGGGAGATGGGTATTTGCAATTCATCCAGAAAATCATGTAAAAGCCCACTTCATTGCTAAAGGCTCCACACAGATCTTTGGAATAGACTACAAAGAAACTTTCTCACCTGTAGCCAGATTTAAGACAGTACATCTTGTGTTGGTCTTATCTGCTCTCCAAGATTGGGAGATCAAGGCACTTGATGTCAAAACAGCCTTTCTGTTTGGAGAATTGGATAAAGAAATATATATGATCCACCAGAAGGATTTGTAGTTAAGGGTCAGGAAAAAAAAGTTTGTCAACTCAAGAAAGCAATCTATGACATTAAGCAAGCTGCCCTTCAATGGAACAAGCTATTTTACAAAAGCCTTGTTGAATTTGGATTTAAGAGATATACTTCTGATTCTGGGATCTATGTTAAATTCATTAGCAAGGATCTTATTATGATAGTCATTTATGTTGATGATGCTCTATTTATCAGATCAAACAAGAAATAGGTCCTTACTCACAAAAGACAGTTTATATCTAAATGGGAATCAAGAGATTTAGGCCAAGCCAAAGAATACCTTGGTATGCACATCTTACAGCTAGTCTTTTCACTCCTATCTTGCCCACTAAACCCTAGTAGTAATGACTCATCATGATCTCCTAGGTGTTGCAGGCAGCAACAGGTTGGATGAAGAACACTGAAATAAGGAGATAATGATTGACAAGGTCAGCATTGACAAGGATGACAAGGACTAAGTTGAAGATGACAATGGCAACAGATACGATGTAATACATGCAAGTGGCCCCTTTACTGAGAGCTAGGTGATGGAGCAGAGAGTGGTACTTGGTCTTGCTATAGGCATCATTGGAGCAGTGAATAGAACAAGTGAATAGGACTAAAGTACGAAGGAATTACAGGAAGGGTTTATATAGAGATGACTGAGTACTTTATGTCACAAAAAATCTGTGCACATAACCAGTCATGTGCATGCATTATAAGGAGCTCATTTCCCACAAACATGTTAAGGCATGTTAATAGGAGCATTGTCCATTAGCATGGGCATTACAAACTGGATTATAATTGCCTGCCCAATCAGTGGCCATCATGTACATTACATAAGGACCATTAACATGTCATTATAATCTACATTCTCATGGCTTAGCTGATATGATAAGCTGGTGGTATTATAATGCATGCAAAAAATTTGTGACATAGGGCAGGGTTCTGAGTTCTAAATAGTTTAGAGCAGATATAGAACATGGAATGTCATGGAATGTTTGAGAAGAAAAGAAGTAAATGATAATAACTGTGTGAAGAAGATAAGGACCGTGAGGTATGACATCATTGATGATGTCATAGGTCTAGCCTCAGGTCATGTGTTGGTTCCCACAGTCACATGCACTGGTCATGTGACTTTGGAAAGAAGAAAGTTGCTAAGGTAAAATGGTGCTTAGTGATGCAAGCATGTGAGCTTGGATGAAATAAATAAATAGGGGCATACAGGGCCCAAACTATAACACTACCCCCCATTCACCAGACTCAAGGTCCAATTGAGAGTCTGCAAATTCAGTATAGAAGAGACCAAATGGAGAGAAGAGGGAGAGGAATTGCATGTCAGAGATGTCCCAAATAGGGCAAGGAGTGGCAGGGTGAGTGGTATGGAAGTCATTGATAGCATCCTGTGTGTGTTTTAAATTAGCAGCTGGTTCCCAGGTGTAATCCACCTTATCCCATCCTTTCCAATGGATGAGATACTATAGTTTTCTATGATGAAGCTGACTAGTGGCAATATAATCAACCTTGTACTCTTTGTGACAATCTTCAGTGATTGTAATAGCATCTGGTTTAAATATGGGTTGTCTGGCCAGTGGGGCTTTGTAGGGTTTTACATGGGAAATATTTACCATAGGATGGATAGAGATATGAGAGAGAAGGTGGAGAGTGATGGTGTTGGGGAGGATGGTGGTGATATGGAATGGCCCAATTTGTGTTAATTTATGAGCAGGGTAAGAGAGAGAGAGGTGGTCAGTGGAGAGCCATATGAGGTCTCCAATAGAGTATATAGAANGAAGAGCATTTGGATTCTTATGTGTGGAACATCTGGTCCTATGTTTTGGCCAAGATGGCAGCAATTTCATTGTGCAATTTGCCCATAGAGGTGGTGAATGACCCCCCAGGGGTGGCATTAGAGGAGGGTTCAACCCCAAGTCATGGTAAATAGTTTCATGTGACTTTGAAGGGGGCAGCACCAGTGGCCATGGTGAGCAAAGAGTTATGCACAAATTGGGCCATCTTTAGCCATTCGCTCCAAGAATCCTGTCTTTTTGCTATGTAGGCTCTGAGGTAAGCCAGCACCTCTCAATTAATCTGTTCTATTTGTCCATCTATCTGAGGATGATACATAGTTGATAACTTCTGCTGAATGCCCAGCACCTTGCAGAGCTCCTTTATAAACTCTGACATGAATTGAGGTCCCCTGTCTGATACAATAGAATTAGGAAGTCTATGAATACACCATATGTGATCCCTAAATAATTTAGCTAAGTCCAAAGAGGATGTGGTTTTGAAGCAGGGAAAAAGAACAATTTCTTTTGAATAATGATCAACAATGATGCCTATGGTGTCAAACCCATTGGAGGTAGGGAAACCAGTGATGAAATCAATAGATATATTCATCCAAGGATGGGAAGGGATAGAAAGTAGGAGGAGTTTGCCTGCTGGTGGCTTTGATGAACTCTTTGTGAGGGAGCACACCTAGCAGTGTTCTACATAATAAGAAGTGATGTCCTTAGCAGCACCAGGCCACCAGTAAAACTTTTTAATACCATTAATGGTATGGTTGTGTCCTGGGTGACCTGTGACTGGTGAATTGTGAAAGAGGGAAATGAGTTCAGTATGAAGGGAAGGTGGCACAAAAATGATGCCATTTGAATTTTGGAATAATTTATCTGTGGTGTAGCATTTATATTCATTGATCACATCAATGTTCATTTGTTCAGATTCAGAAGATAATTTAGTCTCAAAATTCAAAGAAAGAGAAGTGGAACCAATGGCTTGTACTCCTGTAGAGCTAAAGCCTTTATTGTTACATTGTGACTCATCTAGAGTCGTAGTTTCTGTGAGGGATGGATTTTCAATTTTTTCAATAATTAGTTGGGCAATACAGTCATGTTTAGATATATAAAATGGATTATTAGCATGATTGAATAGAATTACCCCAATTTATCCTCTATAATTGGCATTAATAACTCCACCCATAATGTCAATTTTATGTTTGAAAGCGAGGTCTGAGCAAGGGGCAATTCTACAATAGGTATCAAGGGGGAGTTGAATCTTGACATTGGTGGGAATCAGGAGTTGGTTATGAGTGGGGATGTCAAATTCAGTGGTGGAGTACAGATTGAAACCTGCAGCAGTGAGGGAACCCTTGGTGGGAAGGTGGGCATCAGTGGAGGTAAGTGAGACAGGAATGAATAAATTAGTCATGCAGAGTACAGAGGAAGAGAAGACAGTGATGTTTTCATTTAAGTTATTGACAGCATCACCATGATCTGGTCAATAAGAGAGGGTGTTGGCATGTCCATTTGTGTTGCCTGGCTTATAAATACATATGTGAGTGTGTAGTTAAATTCTTGAAGTAGCTTGTGCCAATAAGCCTGTCATCCAGAGAGTGTCTGAGGCTTCTTCCAGTACTCAAGATTTTTATGGTCTGTCCAAATCTTAAAGTCAGTCTTTCCAATAAGATAATGATGCCACTCTTTGAGAGTGTGTATAATAGCAAGCAACTCCGTGTTGTAGACAGGGTAGTTGCATTCTGCAGAAGAAAAAGAGTGAGAAAGAAAAGTGCATAGGTGCCATAGATTATCCTCCCCTTGAATGGAGAGTACTGCTCCAGTAGTGATATCACTAGTGTTGGTTTCAAGATGCAGCGGGTGGGTGGGGTCAGGGTAAGCAAGAAGTGGTGCTTCTGTAAATTGCTTCTTCAGCATATCAAACACCTTCTGTTGTGCCTCTCCCCAGGTATAGGGTACACCTTTCTTGGTAAGGTCATTGAGAGGACAAGCAATCTGTCCAAACCCATTAATAAAGTGGTGGTAATAATTACACAATCCGAGAAACAATTGAAGTTGTTTTAATTTAGTTGGTGCTGGCTATTCCAGAATAGCATCAACTTTCTTGTTTTGCATAGCCACACTGTCCTTAGAGATGTGCATGCCTAGGAAATCAACATTGTTAGCATTAAATATTCAGGTTTAGCATAAAGGTCATTCTTGCACAAGTACTGAAGAACTTCCTTTATGACCTCAGAGTGTTCCTCATTGGTCTTTTTTCAGGTAAAAATACACATGTCATCCAGATAAATGATAATGACCACATACATATCATTAAAAATGACATTTATCATCTGTTGAAAAGTAGGAGGGGAGTTAGTCATCCCAAAATACATTACAACTGGTTCATAGGTGCCCAAGGGTGTGACAAATATGGCCTTCCATTCATTACTTTCTTTAATATGGACATTGTTATATCCCCAGCATAGGTGAAGGCATGTGAATTTGTCAGCACCTTTAAGATGATTAATAAGAGAAGAAATGAGTAGGAGAGGATAGGAGTTTTTAACTGTTCCTTTATTTAAATATCAGTAATCCATAATGAGACATTTTTTGCCCATCTTTTTTGGAATAAAGAATATAGGTGTGGTTTGAGGAGACTTGGAAGGGTGGATATAGCCTTTCTCTTGCTTGCTCTTGATGAAGTTCCAGACTTCATCAATTTCAGTATCAGAGAGTGGGATAACCCGTCCTTTTTTAGGAAGGAAGTTGGGTTTGAGGTCAATAGCATGGTCCCAAGGTTTGCAGACTAGCATTTGTTTGGATTCCTCTTTACTAAATACATCAAGAAATTCGTGATATTGTTTAGGTACCTTATCTGTAAGACCTTCTTCAATAGATTGTACTGGGACCCAATGTTTGGTCTGGTCTGCCTTGCAGTTTTTGGTACATCTGTTAAATGTTATGGTTTTGGCCACCCAATCAATGAGTGGGTTGTGGCAGTAGAACCAATTGTACCCCAAAATAATTTCATAGGAGCCCAAAGTTGCAACTAGCACATCCACTCCCTTGGAGTGTCCATCATAAGAAAGAATAATAGATATGTACTCTTTAATTTCTCTATGTTTGGATGAAGTTCCATCAGCATTGGTTACCATGATTGGGTGTGCTGTGAGGTATGTGGTGATACTCATCTCAGTTACCCAGTGCTTGTCAATGAAGGTTTGAACTGCTCCAGAGTTGAGTAAAGCTTTGCTAGAATGGAAAGTCCAGTCTCCATCTTTCTGAAAATAAACATCAGTATTAATGTTAAATTCACCTCCTTTAGAGGCATTGGGTTCTTGGTGGGAAAAAGAAGTGTTGGAGGATGTTGGAGATAAGCAAGGACTGTAGATATGAGATACAGTGACCTCAAAAACCATTGCAATGTTTGTCTGTTTTGAAGTGTTCACTCTGTAGTATCCAAGGGCATGGGAAGCCCGCTTAGTGGTAGTGAGGTGAAATGTGGTCCATGCCCCTGGCTATATATGGAATAAAGAATTATGTAATTCGGCCCAGAGGTGTCTGAGATATGGCTATTTCAATATGGTGATCTCATTGCAACAGTTTTTGAGCTTTTGATATGGAATGTGTAATCTGAGCCAAAACATGGAATATTGACTTTTGTTTGGTCATACAAATAAAGATATACATATAAACATTCTGTCTGAGTTTGAAAAAGTTCACACACCTCTTGTTTCCTATCCACTATCATCATGAGATCTCTTTCTGCTACTCAAAGGAATACTATCCTTTCTATGCTTGATTCTGGCCAATCTGCTCACTCCATTGCATCTACTACTGGTGTCCATGTCTCTACCATCTCCAGACTTCGCTCTAAAGAGTGTTCTGAGCTGCAGAAGTCCACTGGAGGTCATCCATCTAAGCTTTCTCCCACTAATATCTGTCATGCTGTTCATTTGATCTCTTCTCAGAAGGCTGAAAATGCAGTTCAGGTTGCCAAAGCTCTTGGCAACATCATCAACAAGCCTCTATCCCCCAGCACTGTTCACCTTCACTTGAAAAAAACTGGTATAAAGGCAGTAGTCAAGTCCAAATGACCTCTTCTTTCTGCTAGACATTGCAAAGCCCATTTAGACTTTGCTCATGCCCACAAGGATTGGACTATGGATAACTGGAAGAAGGTCATATGGTCTGATGAGACCAAGATCAATTGTCTAGGGTCAGATGGATGTAAATGGGTATGGAAAAAGCCAGATGAAGGGCTGAATAATAGGTTGGTATGTATAAGAAACTGTCAAATTTAGAGGGGGTTCCTTGATGATGTGGGGGTGTATGACTTGGCAGGGAGTTGGCTATGCTGCTAAGATTGATGGTAGGATGGATGAAGACCTTTACCTTCAAATTTTGAAGGATGAACTCCTGAATACCTTGGAGTTTTATAGTCTTGATCCTTCTAAGATCATTTTTCAGCAGAACAATGACCCCAAGCATATCTGCAGAAAGGTCAAGGAGTGGCTAAAGGAGCAGGATTTCAGGACTATGGTGTGGCCTGCACAGTCCCCTAACCTAAACCCTATTGAACATCTCTGGGGTTACCTCAAAAGAAAGCTTGCAGAAGAAGAACACTCCCCTAAAGGAATTCATGAGCTATGAGATAGAATTGAGGAGCAGTGGGAGGGGATTCCAGTGGAGGAGTGTCAGAAATCAATTGAAAGCATGCCTAGAAGGATTGAGGCAGTGCTCAAGGCAAAAGGAGGCTATACCAAGTACTAATATACCTTGGAATTCAAAAGCTCAAAAACTGTTGCAATGAGATTACTATATTGAAATAGCCATATCTCAGACACCTCTGGGCTGAATTACATAATCCTTTATTCCATATATAGCCAGGGGCATGGACCACATTTTGCCTCACTACCACTAAGTGGGCTTCCCACACCCTTGGATACTACAGAGTGAACACTTCAAAACAGACAAACATTGCAACGGTTTTTGAGGTCACTGTATAAGATCAAACTATTCTATATCATTCCAACCAATAGAAGAAAGAAGAAAGAGAATGATGCAATTATGCAATGTCCAATTGCACAATACTCTCTGTATGATGTGCTATTGCACCATACTTATCTAATCTTTCATCAGTATTACACTTTGTCCTTGGTGGGACTAACATTATCCTTCAGAGCACTATGTAGTTGAATCAAGCATAACAAGGAACTAGGATACTCATATCAGTGTTGCCAATGAGCAGAGGTCCATTTGACAAGGGTCAGGGGCAGACAATGAGGACAAGGAAGGACAAGAGCATCCACTCAAAGGTAGAATGAAGACTATTGTGGGGATCACACAGAGTGAGGCCACAAACAAGGTAAATTGCCAGGAAAAAGAAGGAAGAACAAAGCTAAAGTACATGAGTGAGGGTTGTACCTCTTATATACTATAGGTGACTGGTTAAGGGCAGGTCAGCTAAGTATGGATATGAAACAAGTCATGGTGAGCGAGAAGTGCTATTAGATGAAGAAGCTCGACATGGGAAACAAGGAAATAAGCAATAATGAGTAAGCAGTCAGTGATAACAGATACTCAGTAAGTATCTATGACAAAGAGGAACAGTGTTACAGGTTGTCCCCACCTTTCTCTTCATTTTCTTATCTCTTTGATCACGTGACTGTGTGAGATGTCACATGACAGATCTCCTATCTCTGATCCTCGGATCTGGGAGATCTTGAGACATTACCTCAAGGCAAGGCTTCTATTTCATTTCTGCTCTACACCTTTGCCTCATTGCGCACTTCTTGACTTCGCTTTCATTCTACTACCTCATGTTCTCCCACTCCACTCCTCATGTCATCCTCATGGTTGAACATGCGATCACCTCATAGAGTACTTAGTCAGCATGTTCTTACTCATATTTAAGCCCTAGACTACAGTAGACAGTCCCCTCAGTTCTGTCAACTTCGTCTTAGGGATTCAATCCTATCCATTGCTTTTACTCATCATGAATCCCTCCAGTTGGTCTGCAAACCCAACTACAGAACTAGCTTCCTCATAATCAACATCTCTCCTCAACATGCATCTTCATCCTCCTCAAACTCTCTTGAGTCATCTGTCTTCCATAATCACTGTGCTCACACTAGTCATTCTGTAACAAACAGCATGGTGATTCATGCACAGGAAAGGTGCACTCCTGTGGGAATGACTGTGAAAGAGTAGGGTTGGACCTACAAGTGAACAAGTCAATTAAGAAAGAAAAGGAAATCATAACAATCAGATATTCTCATCACATGATAATCATGGATGGTGTTATCATAATCAGTCATTAGTAAGAGATTAGTCAGTCAAATCAGTCAAACCTAACTGATGTCTGACATACTCCTAACTGATCTAGTAGGATAAGCAGTTAGGTTGTTATCCTAATACTTTTGACTGATGTCTTGATTGACATCTGACATACTTCTGACATACTCATTAGAGTAAGTCATTTCAATTACAAGTGTTAACTCATAATCTCAACAGCCTGCCTTCCCAAAGCATTCTGGCAAGATGCTGTGAAGACTACATTACATATTTATAATCACCAACTCCTGCACATGCTGAGGCTCCCAATGGAGGTACAGATAAGATGGACAAGTCACATGACCCAATAAGATAAGATAAGATGGAGAGATTGTGATGATTTGTTACTGCATTGTGGCTTTGAATAGGGGTGAAAAGGGGTAACATTTAAAACCCTAATAGATTCTAGGGTATCCTGAAGCTTTAAGGAACATAACACATAGTGAGACAATATCTGTTTGTACATAGTGAGTACTACCACACAAATGGCCTTACAAGTTATATTGCTTTCCTTATACAAATTTGATTTGTTACCAAGGCATTATCCTAAAATCTGAAGCATCATGATGACATGTAGTGGACATCAGACCCTCTGAATATTTAGATGACATTCATAGTCATTGACCACCTGATATACAGAGTCTCTTACATGGGACAATATAATCCTGACTCGGAATGGATCACAGGGGTGCTCAATTCGCGATCCCTTCTTCCCATTCTTTGGATCGCTCAACAGCACGCTGCCATACAGTCCAGACCTTGTCCCTTTGAACCAAAGAGGTATGAGGTGTGAACACTTTACTCCCCTTGGTGTTAACCTCAGCAAGTGTCCCCGGACGTAAAAGGTCCCATCCGAACAAGCGGATAGCAGCCCCAGCAAGCAGAGCAGACCCTAGCGCAGTTGACCTGTCAACCGCCATGTTTAGCATTCTCTCACGTTTACTGGAATATATATGCTTACTCTCTCATTTCGGGTCTAATAACGTCGAAGCCCCCAAGATCTGCCAAGATCTCCATACAAGCGTCCCCGTTTGTCATTCCCCCGTCAACCTTGAGAAATTTGAGGTCGGTCTTGGAGTCTAGTTTTATGCTCTCTAATATGGCTCTTGTTTGAAAGGCGTTGGCTTCTATCGCTGCACGCGCAATATGGGCGGGGGTGGTATAAAATGATATCCCTGTATGCCATAAACAATTGGTTTAGGGAATATCGAGCCCAGAAAGGCATAATACTTTATACCGATGATTAGTCCGGCAGCTCCAGGGTCCCAATAAGGTGCCAGTAGACCAGAAAATGCCGTCACGAAGTATACCCCTCCGGAATCAGGAGTGGATCGCGCTAGGTCATTTATCTCGCTCGCAGTCTTGACGAAACCCAAGGAATCCCGCAACCTAAAGCAGGTTAAGCATGCTTTACATGTTAATTTGCCGCGCAAACCATTTTATGGCACTTCCTGCCACACCAACTACACAGATACTGCAATGAGAACACGGGGTATGAGAAGATCGGATGCTTACCGCTGCCCTCTAGGGCGTACACGGGTGTGGCACCAGGTCCGGGTTGGTATGCAACCTAACCAAAATCTCGGTCAGCAAAGGAAGTGGGATTCACGGCAATAGCAGTTACGGTGCTCAATAGCCCATGACTGCTCTGAACGATTTCTCCACCCGTGCAAAATAGTAAGAATGCACCAGTTCCATAAGTGCATTTAGCCTCCCCTCCCTTCAGACATTTATTCCCAACAAGAGCGCCTTGCTGATCGCCGACTAGGCCACCAATGGGTATGCCCTTCAATGGACCATCTGCGATATGACCATAGACTTCCGAGGAAGAGACAAGCTTTGGAAGAACAGATGACCGAAGGTCGAAAAACTTGAGCATTCTGTCGTCCCATTCCAATGTATGGAGGTTCATCAGGAGGGTTCGCGATGCATTCGTAACATCCCCAACATGAATGCCTCCAATGGGGCCTCCAGTTAGGTTCTAGGCCGGTTTGTCATTCCTAGTCGCTGAAAGAGCTATTGCATTACCTACATATGCAACCCAAGACTCCACAGTACCGAAGAGCAGCTCGTCATCCAGATGAGCTTGTTTGACCTCTGGATAATTGTCGATCATCCACCGTAATTTGATAGCGGAGAAATATGTCGAGAGCTTCAACCCAGTTCTAAGCGAGGGCTATTGATGAGAGAAACCGCAGGGATCGAGCAAACTGGCGATCTTACATGTCACGCAAGGCACCGATACCTTCTTCTCCTTTCTTGAATTGACCTGTCGCGACCTCAAGTCCAGTATCTGCGAGCACGTGTTCGTAATGGGCTACCGTGTTTTTGGTCCTCGAGTCACTCCACACGATGGCCTTGCATAACGGTTTTCCTGTCCTGCGGTGCCATGCCACCGTTGTTTCGCGTTGGTTTGTAATCCCTTTTGAGAAGAGCCTTGAAATGGTACTAGGAACAAATATGAAAAATTGGATGGCACAGACCTATCACTTTCACACTTTCCTTCGCCCAGCCATGTTTCTCCAGCTTCTCGCAAGCGCTGGCAATACAGGCTTCCGAGACCTTCTGTATTTCATCGGGATCATGCTCGTGCCACCTATCCAGTCGGAAAGCCTATCCCATTGAGTCATCAGACGTTGGAACTCACCCTGGATTGGGATAATATTGAGGAAACTCAGATTGAGCTTGTGCGACGATACTGGCGTATCGATCAAAAATAATGAACCTGACTGATCTGCATTGGCAATACCGTGACATCAGCATCACAGTTCAATGACTCGTCGGAGGGCGACCAGTCCGGGCAGCAAGCTCACGTTGTCCCACAGTCCAGAGATCCCACAAACTCGCCTTGCTTGAGGCCGGCCATGGCGGTCGGAACGAACCTGCACTTGCCTTTTATAGTGCGGATGGAGTCTACCAACTTTGTCAACAACATTTCTTACACACGTGTGATCGGGCAAAGCAGCATCATGCATCATGGACAGTAATTAATGTAAGGTACAATAAGTTGCCACAGGTAGCAAAAGCGCAACGAGGGACCGGGCAACTTTGAGCTAGCCATCATCGCTAAAATATAATTCCCTCTCGGATTCAGTCCAGGCGAATACCGGTAGTGGGTGAGCCTCAGTGTTGAAAACCCACTTCATTAGTGGAACAATATCATCATCCAAAAACAAGAGGTAGAGATATTTGAGCGTCTCGGCCAGGAAGTAGCTGACGTCGCGGGTGAGCACATAAATCAACACATTCTTGATTTCAAGTACATGCCTCGGCATCGAATCTTGTGGGATGGGATATGTTGATTGTACTCTATCCACGCTGGCATATCCAGATGGCGTCTTTGCGACCCGCTCAATAGCCTGGAAGACACTCCAGCCTCTATGCCGCCATTTGACGTTCCCGGTCGTCCGCCATAAAATGTAAAACGACTCAACAGCCTGCAAATACAATCTTAGCACCACTACTCATGGGTCAACATTAACCAGACCTCAGGCCGCAAATAGTAAGCTGTGTTCCTGATGCCATAATCCCTGGTGGAGGTATCGATTTGCTTCTGCTTTACAGTCTTTGCTCTGGGATTGCCAACCCACGGACGCTTGTCCGCTACACCAGGTGGTGAGCCTAGTTGACCACTTGCTTTCCACTCCCGCATTACATCCATCCACCTGATCTCACCAGATTTATCAATACGCATGGATATGAAATCTGGCCCCAGTCCGGAGGGTTGGTCTGCATATGAAAGGTAACACGTTTGTGCAATACCCTCAGCAGCCCAGAGATGTAGGTCTGCAAGGTTGAATTCCGCGAGAGCTTCGTATCCCTGACGGTATTTTAGAGGGAGATCACCACCAAGTTGCGTAATATTGATTCCGATGGTCTCGAGGTTATTCAAAGGAAGGAGATTTACTCCTAACGCCAATAGACCGGGGAAGAAGCAAGATAAGTGTTCGAAGGAATGCGAGGTTGCGGTCCTATTCCCGTTTGTTGTTGAATCTGTAACGTAAAGTAGCTGACGCTGAGGCGAAACGTAAAGGAGATTGTTGATAATGTGAGTGGTAAATCTCAGGTCTTGGGGAAAGTACAGTCAGGAATAGTAGGTATGCCTTAAAACAGAGCAAGAGGCTGACACATTTCAAGATTAGCCCTATCGGAGCGTGCGGTGAGTAAAAACTGCTTGAGAGTATATTCGTGACCACTATCAGCGGCAGCACCAACCGAAAGACGGACTGAAGAAGCAGAATATCAGTAAGTACTACGGATTGTTGATTCAGACCACGCACGTCTTGATGGCTTTCCGTCATGTATATCCCATTGGGTGGGATACATACCTCCCGACAAACCAAGGTCAGTATTGTAGAAAATATTGGTGATTGCTGTAGCCTATATAAAACTTGTCAGGGTTGTGCGGGGTGAAATTGGATGGCGCTGACACGATCAACGTATGCCTTCTTTCCTGTAATTTTGGTGAGGTATGTATATTCCATTTGGAAAGACGCTATTTCAGCGAGCACGCTAGGGGTTGACTGGGGGCTTCCATTCGAGTTACTACAAGAGCGGATGTTAATAACTGCCAATATCAAAGTTGTTTACAAGACGAACGTACTTGTAAGTGTCCACCGCAAACCGAGGGAACCCGCTGGATGTATCGAAGGCGGGCGATAGCTTGGCTGCAAGTTCGTCTGCTTTATCTCGCAAAATATGGTCCATGGATAACGCGTAAGCAGACAAAAGGCCACCCAGATAACGAATGACTGTTTCGAAGAAAGGCACGTTGATATTCTGTGACGATAAGTTGTGCGATGCCCACCACTTGCAGAGGACGTACAGCAGGCAAAGAGAAGTTGTTGGCTGTAATTAATGGGATAGCACGAGCGTACTCGTCCTCTAGGCCCATAAGCAACATTGTGTCAAGGGAGTCTATGACAGTAACACCCCAGCCATTGAAGCTACCATCTGGGTTAATGTGACATTTTTAACGCAGTGGGAGACTTACTTGTCGATGCTTGTGTTCGAGATGGGCCGCAGTTCGTCATGGGGAAAGGCATAGCGTTCATAGCCGTGATAGGCGTGCAAGAACGCATTCTTTACTTGTGCTGCCCTGTCGGCCCAGATTTCTGGGGTCGCGGGAGGCCAAAAGAAGACTTGTTCCTGGGGGAGCAGTGTATCACGTTCCTTCAAATAGTTGTGATGGACGGTCCACAACGCTACCGAGAATGCAATGACGAACGCGAGATGGCGAATCGAGACCCGACGCGGACGAGTGGAGATAGCAAAGTAGCGGAGACCGGGGCTCAGAGCCATGTTGAAGGTGTTTGCTATCGCATGTGTGATGAGAAGCCGCGTGGGAATTCGGGCTACTTGCTCACGCCGAGTCGATCCTGAATATTTGAATAATCACTGGCACTACTCTCTCACTGACTTGAAAATCCAACTTGGCCAGCTCAACAACACGCCTTTGAGGCGGTGACACTCATTGAGGGATAGAACGGCTACGACTCGCGATCGGTTTGGCGACTCCATTGGCGAAGCTGAGTTTGAATTCACAGTATTCAAGGAAATTCTGAGCTCGACTGCCAACGATTGCAAGTTGGTGACATGTCGAGCTTCGACAAGGTCGTAAAGCTGGCTTGCAAGCCAAAACCTGCACCCCCAAAGGCAAAGGTATGTTCCCTTCGGGACCGATCTCTTCTGACCTGCAACCTTATTTCAATTAGTATCTAGATCCTATCGTAGCCGCTACCTGGTCAGAAGATGGTGCCGTTCACGATGTTTGCAAGGCCCTCGTCCCTCGTCTACGAGAACCCAATGCTATAGTACGCAAAGATCCCTGTTGACCTATTCTGTAGCTCATTCCGTCCTTCGGCACAGGTCGTATTCAAAGCCTTGATCGTCTTGCACACCATGATGCGCAATGGGGCAACTGACAACGTGCTTGCTCATCTCTCCTCTTCGGAGGTGCTGCGTTTACGTAATGTTTCTGCCGGAAACTGGGAAGGTAAGCGGCCACCTCCTTGTCAATGCCATGTAGTCACTTACTCCCATCGGTAGGCTATAGTGCACCTCAGAACATGCAACATTACGCACTTTATCTCGATTCTCGTATACGGGCATACCGTGAGCTGAAACACGATGCAATTCGGGTGCAGGCCGAGACAAATCGCGATATGCGCCTTAACAATTCATTAGAAGAAGACATGGCACATACTACGGCGCCCCCGCCCAAAGCATCATCAACCAAATCAAAAGCTCCTCACAGAAGCAAGACGATCATAGGTCGCAAACTTCGTGTCATGACAGTAGAGAAGGGCCTCCTTAGGGAAACGAAGACGGTGCAGAAAATGATCGACTCGCTGGTGGAATGTCGGGTAAGCTTCAATACAACCTTCAAACGGTGTTTAATGAGACATCTGCTTTCAGTTCTACCTGGATGACCTTGAAGACGAACTTACTATCACGGCTTTGCGGATGCTTGTCAAGGATCTTCTCATCCTATTCCAGGCGGGTAACGAGGGCGTGATAAATGTGCTTGGCAAGTATGGTCATTTTTCATTCATACCACCCTGCTAAACGATTCTCAGAACACTACTTTGAGATGTCAAAATACGATGCGGAAGAAGCCTTGAGCATCTATCGCAATTTCTGTGGTCAGACCGAGCGAGTCGTCGAATACCTTGGTGTTGCCAAGAAACTGCAAAATCTCCTGAATGTTCCCATACCAAACTTGAAGCATGTATGTCCCAAGGGTCGCATTCCTTGCGGAAATAGCGTTAATGAAACCATAGGCCCCAGTTTCTCTTGCAAGTTCGCTTCAGGAGTACCTCAACGACCCGAATTTTGAGCAGAACAGAACCGAGTACAGGGCAAGCAAAGCAGCCGACAGAAATCCTAAGGAACCCAATGGTATTTCTTCTGCTCAGGCACCGAGAGGTATCGTATCTGTCAATCACATTCGATCCTTGTTCACATTGAGCCAAGGTACTTCTATGACATCAACGAATGCGGCGACAACCGAAACATCGGCCAAACCTCCGTCCCCCCTTGCTGCTGCTGATAGCAAGCCTAATGTCAATCATGTTGTGTCAGACTTCTTCAGCTCCATTGAGGAGGGACAAGTGTCTGATCATAACCTCGTTGCAAACAGGTGAGCTCTAATCTCATACTGTCGATCTTCTGCTGACCAAATATGCAGTCCTACAGCAAATTATCATTATCTCCAGCAACAGACAGCACATAACCCTTTCGTTCAGCGACAGATGACCGATGCTTTTACTTCTCAGCCAATTGGTGGACAGCCCACGGGCTTCGCTTCCCTGCTATTTCAATCCGCACAACCATTTCAGTTGTCTCAGCCGTTGCCATCATCTCAGGCCAATAACATTTCTATCCAATCACAATCGACCCCCCAGCACCGACCATTCTCATCATTCATTCCGCAACAAGTAACTGGTCTACCATCTGGATCGACTGTCGGACTTCTGCCTCAACCTACTGGCGCCAATCCCTTCAGGCAAAGCGTACTCATCCCGCAGGCGACTGCATCGCCTGCGTTCAATATCAATGGAATCGCGCCGATGCCTCCACCGTCTGCGCAGCAAATAGATTTCCTGTCCCAGAGGACGAGTAACCTGCAATTACAGTCACCTGGACAACCTGTCACTCACCAAAGCCGACAACCAGCACCTTCAAGTACGCACATCGGACACAACATCCCATCGTCAGAAGTCCCTGTACGGCCTGCGTCCACACCACTCACCAGTATTGCTGCCAGCTCTTCGTCTTCATCCCCTCCCATGGCACAGCCTGTAAAACCACAACAAACAGGCTCGCGCAACCCATTCGGTGTTCCGGTGACTCCGGCTCCCCCTGTCCCTGGACCACCCACCCTTTGGGAACTTTCCATGGGTTTCGGGCGGCCAGGCATAGAGGGTAGCCAGCCACCAGCTCAATCGCAGTCGACGGCCGCTGGTCACCAAGTACCAAGCATCAATACTGCAACAACAGAATCAACCTTCTCGACCGTTGCATCCTCGTTTGCATTCACGAACAAACCTGAAACGAGTGCTTCTTCCCCTACTAGCGATGTGAACCGTCTTGGTTCGTTCAATTCTCAGGTGGTCCACACAGCTACCAGCCCAAACGCCTCTGATTCTGTCTTTTATTCTCTCCCCTCCCAACCGTCTAACCCTGCTGTTCCTTCCCATGCGCTCTCAGTCCTGGTGACGGGTCCCATCAAATCCCAGCCAACTGGCTTTGGTGGAGTAAGGCCGTTCAAGCCTACTTCCAGTTTTGGCGCTTCGTTGCTGGAGTCTCTTCCCCCAATACCTCAGTCTAGCCCTACTACACCCGATTCCAGCATACAAGCAACTAACCATGCGCCTATTTCCCCACTGCCTACAAACCTTACCCTCAATGGGTTTTCTGCGTCCAGCGCGAGCAAAGACAGCAATGTGTCCGGGACCATACATTCTCTGCCCACGGGTCTACCCCAGCCTTCACAAAGAACGAATGGCAGATTCACTCCTGGAGTTGGCCTCCGGCCTCAAGCTACTGGAGCTGTTGGGGCTGCCAACCCGTTTCGGGCGACAATGTTTGCCACAACGCCTACTTCATCCACCGTAGATGGCGTGTCCTATACATTCGTGTCTTCTGCTTCGACACCACTATTTGGAGGGCTAGGCAATGAGGTTGGCAGTGTGCAGCAGCAAAACGCCGGGGCCTCTTTGATATAGCCTTTTCTTCCTAGCAAAGGCTTCCTTTTTTTTCTTATCATCTCATTCACACTCATGCTGGTTCCCCTTCGATACAAATCAATTGTGTCTCTTGGATAGCCATTCTTGGGGTCATTTTCAATTCGTGGATTTCAGTCCGTGATTGAGAGCCTCGACTTGGCCTCGACACTGATTTCTTCGGAGCACGTTCGTCTCAATCCAGTTGTAATCTAAATGCTAGGTACTTACATATCTGCGTACCGAATACCCCGTAGTGTACAACCACTCATTTGACGCGTGGGAAAAGCCTGGATTGTTTTGACAGATGTACATAAACATCTACCTCACGCGCGTCTTTGATATTGACGCGTTATGTCAAGCAGTAAGACGGCACTGTAAGTCAAGTCCTACATTTCCTGTGCACGATCTTGGAACTCATGTGCTACATTAGCGAGAATTCACATTCCACCACAGATGTCCAGGTTGTGACCGACGCGTCCACAATGACTGTTGAGATGGCCCTCGAACACGCTCGTCGCGCGTTCGCGCTTAAAAAGTATGAACATGCAGTTGAACACTACGCCACTGCGCTCGAGCTCCAGTAAGACAATTGCTTTTTATACGTTCAATCCACCGATAAAACCTTCATGGTTTCCCCCATGCAGGACGAAAAAACACCAGCATGACGCTCCAGAGATGGCGGATTTGTATTTTTCGTACGGAAAAGCCCTTTTGGAGAACGCGATATCTCAAGCTTCGGTACTGGGAAAAGAGCCTGAACCTGGCCCAGAAGGCGAAGAGGAGAAACGTGGCATGCCGTTCATTCTCCCCTATTACCCATCTCACCTGTCTTCATTTTGCCATAGGACCGCGCAATGGACCCATTCTAGATTTTGGAGATGAAGGGGATGGGGAGGACGACGAGGATGGAACTGTTGATCTTTTGGGCCAATCTGTCAAGGAACCCGAAGAGGAAAGTGACGACGAAGATGAAGGCGAGGAAGGCGAACCGGAAGATGACTTCAATGCCGCCTGGGAAGTGTTCGAACTCGCTCGTGGTATATACGAAAAGGGAAGCGACGGAAACGATGAAGTCAAGCTCAAACTCGCAGACACGTATATTGCACTTGGAGATGTGTCCTTGGAAACCGGTGCGGCTACACTACTGCGTCATCGCGAGATTATTAACGCCTGCCCTCAGAGAAGTTTGATCAGGCAATAACTGACTACTCTGCTAGTCTTGCCCTCAAGGTTGACCTCTTGCCGACAACCTCGCGACAGATTGCCGAAGCCCACTATAAGTTGAGTATGGTCCTTGATTTGACTCCCGGAAGGCTTGCGGATGCTATAACACATGCGGAGAAAGCCCTTGAAAGCATTCTGAAGCGAATTCAGGAGCTTAAGGATGGGCTTGACGGAAATTTGCCACCCGCTCCCGTCAGGGAGCGAGGAGAGGATAAGAAAGGGAAGGGGAAAGCGGTACCTTCCCTGTTGTTGGCTCGAGACCTTGTGCAGAATATGTCAAAGAATCAAATGGAAAGCGAACTTCAGGAACTCGAAGGTGTGAAAGAGGATCTTGCCTCGAAGGTCTGCCAAACTGTAATACTTCATGATACGCTGTGTTGAATCAACTCCCTGCAGGTCGACGAGCTTAAGACCACACCGAAGGCGCCGATAGAATCGGCACCTGCTCTGGCTGCAAGAGCACTTGATCAGGAGCTTAACACAAATTCAGTAGCTGTACCCGGCCAACCAGCTGTCGTCCATGATCTGACATCTATGGTGAAAAAGAAGAAGAAACCACCCGAGAATGAGGGTAGTGCAAAACGAAAAGTCGATAGTGGTGACGCTAGTCCCATAACGAAGAAGGCCAAGTTAGAGAGTGAGATATCTTCGTGATGTTTTCCGAGTGCTAGAGCTTATAATACAATACTCAAAACGGGATACCGGATGTTTCTATAGGAGTATGCTTGTATCTTTTCTTACCCTCGCCCACTCCGAAATCGCCCACAACGTGTCCCTTTTTGTCTTTACTCCGTAACATGTATTTGTAGATGACCAACCCCTGAAGCCCTACTGGCCCCCTTGCGTGTACCCTCCCCGTGCTAATACCTACTTCTGCTCCAAAACCGTATCTAAAACCGTCTGCGAAGCGTGTGCTAGCGTTGATAAACGTCCCTGCTGAGTCGACACCACGACAGAACTTGGATCCATCCGCTTCTGATTCGGTGACTATCGTATCAGTATGGCGTGAGGAATGGGTGTTGATATGCTGGATTGCGACCTCCAGTGAATCAACTGTCTTAACGGAGAGTTTCATGTCAAGGTATTCCATGCGGTAGGATTGCTCGTTAGAACCGACGATGTTGCTCTGATGCGCGCGGGCGACGGAGTCAGGAATTGCAAAAAGAGTGGCCTCGTCACAGATGAGCTGTACGCCAGCGTCCAAGAGCGCGGACGCAACATTTATCCAAAGAGTGTACAACAAACTGCGGTGGACCAGCAAGGTCTCCGCGGCATTGCACGCGGAAGGATAGTCGATCTATGTTGCTTTCACGTCAACCATCTACTTTGGAGACTTGGTAGCCTGCACTAACCTTGGAGTCCACAACAACACGCACAGCCTTTTCCACGTCAGCATCGTGATGCAGATAAACATGACAGAGGCCATCTGCGTGGCCCATGACGGGGATTCTTGTTTGGTTTTGAATGCTCCTAACCAGTTCATTGCTGCCTCTTGGGATGACCAGATCGATGAACTGATCAAGCGCTAGCAATGCGGAAACATCTGCTCTGGTATGGACCGTCTGGATATAGGTCGGGGGCAGTGATGACTGGTTCAAGCCTTCTGAGATGGCCTTGGCGAGTTCAACTGTCGTCCTTTTGGACTCTTTTCCCCCTTTGAGGATGGCAGTATTCCCTGCTCGGAGTATTTAACACATACTACGGAAGATCGAAGGTGGCTGCTCACCGGATTTAATTGCCAAGGCCGCGATATTCACGACGACTTCTGGACGGGCTTCAAATATGATCAAAAGGACACCGATCGGACATGAAACGCGATAAAGCTCCAAATCGTTGTCGAGTTCGGAAGCATAGGAGACGACACCGGTAGGATCTGGTAGATTGGCGACATCCGTGACACCTTTGACCATTTGTTCCCATTTTCCGGCTTTGCCAAGATCCAAACGATTCAGCAAGGAATTTGACATGCGGCCAGCGTCTACTTCTCGCTGAGAATCGATGATGTCTTCTTGATTAGCGTTGAGTATAGAATCTTTGTTGTTCTCCAGCTCGTTCGATATGATTTTCAGTGCGGCTTCGCGAGCACTGGAAGGAAACAATTGCGAAGCTTCGAAGGCCGCCTTGGCGCTCCGTGCGAGGGCTTCCACAAAGCTTTCAGAGCCGGAAATAGATGTCATGGAAGGTTGCGTCTGGTATTCGTCAGAGAGATGTGCAGGCTCTGAGCGCTGTGTGATATGTGATATGTGCGATTATTCTACGCTGGATTGATCCAAGCGAGGCCCGACGATGTCACGGTCCAATTCAAGTTACTATGCCGACTCCCTTAGCTTGAAACAGTCACAATCGCCCAACTTGTTCATTCAGATTGGCACGCAAACGCACCGCCGGTTTACCAGGGACACCGAAGATCTTGTGGACTCTATCTGTGGCTACTAAAACTTATAATTAAATGAATCGGGTCCCGGGCTTAATGCCGTTCGAGTGTGCTTTAGCACAATACACCGCGGGTGCGGCCGTTGGGTAAGTTTCTGTAATCCCTCTATTGATTGCTCCATATATGGTGACCTACACAATAGTCCCAACTTGTCTTGGAGACCTTGTAACCCGGAACGGCCAAGCCTGACACGGCCATCAAAGTTTCTGCGTGTGTCGACTATAAATGCCCCAAGGGCCAGGTCCGCTTCACCCTTCCACGTACTAACCTGGATTTGCTACTCGCTTTCCTCGCCATGGGCTTGAGGTCATGTGCGATATTCTTACTCCCTGCGCTTCCACTCACCTTGCCAGTGTATGCTCAGTCTGGTACACCACCTAGCAGCTGGCCGCAGGTTTACCCTGGGATACCCAACAGCGACTATAGTACGGAGTGGCAGGCCTGTGCGTCCAAATATGCATCCGTAGCATTTCCTCGTCAAACTTACCTCTGCGCAGACTTTCAAGTGATGAATAGTCTTCCGAATGTTACATGGCCCCTCGCCCGCAACTGGGCAGGAAATATTCCTGTCCAGAGAGAGGATCATCCGAATGATACACTCTTCTTTTGGGCATTTGAATCATCAGACGGCTCATTCACCGCTGCAAGCGGCGAACCATGGGGCATCTGGTTGAACGGAGGGTGAATTTGTGAACTTGCACACATCATTCGGCTTATCCTTTTCATGGCGGCAGTCCTGGTTCTTCTAGTCTTGTCGGGCTCTTATTTGAGGTCTGTCTTATTGTTTGATTTTTCGAATCATGCTGGCGCCGAGTTCATATTTAATACAGAATGGCCCTATCCAAATCTCAAACAACTATTCCCTATTCGAAAATCAGTATGCTTGGACCACTGTTGCTGATGTTGTGTGGATTGACCAGCCTGTGTACGTCACTGTCCTTACTTTCGCTATGGTATGTCTGATAGGCTCTTGCTCTCAGTGGGACTGGTTTCAGCACCGCCGACTCAGAAGGGTATAGTAAGTACTATGAGCATTCGTGTGGACATGCCACAGCCTAAATCAACATTGATTTTGTGCCAAGTATACGGTGAAGACCAAATGGCGTCTGATTTCGTGAGATTTGGTCTGTTTCTCTTCGCAGTCAAATATCAACGCATCACTGGCAGATGGGTTTCTTGGACAACTTTGTCAAAGTGTTCCCTAACCTCGCAGACCGTCCGTTGCACCTCATGGGCGAGAGCTATGCTGGAGTGTACATAGTGAGTACTACTTCATTTTGACAAGGCCTGCGCTATTAACTTTCATCAGCCTTACATCACCAAAGCATACTTCGAGATGGACAACCCACCTGTGAACCTTGCGAGGATCGCCATAGGTGATGGAACAATCGCATCTGGGGAGACATTTGGGCTCCTACCTGTGGTCAGCGTTATGGAAACCTACCCGCAGATTATTGGATACGACACTGATGTCTTGCAGTACTTCCGCGAACAGTGGGTGAAAACGTGTAGTAATGTGAGGGTGTTGATCTGTTTTTAGGACTGCTCTCTGTGGCTACGACCTCACTCTCCAATATCCTCAATCTGAACCTTTTCCATCCTTGACATACATCGCTGGGAATAATCCAAATTCCTCTGACGCATCTTCTGGGAAATACAAAGCAAAGTTTTCGAAGCAAGAGTTCATGTTGGAGGCCCAGAATCGGTTCGCTGCCAAATACGCCAAGCGAAATGATGTCCCTTCGCAACGCGAAAGGAACCGTGGCCGCGAAGTATGGAGGCGTAGCCTCGCTGGTCGCGCTAACGGGATCATTGATCCTTGGTATGGTTGTGATCTGTACGACGAGATGATTGACTACGCTATTAACTTTACATTCCCTTGGAGTACGATGATCTTGTTATGATTTTCCGGTCGTGTGCTAATTGCCGAGGTGTGTTAAAGATATGAGTCAGAGCTCAGGGGGCATGTTCGATATTTATAACATCCCTGATGCTTTGAATCCCGAGGCGCCCATGGACGCTTCTGTCTTCCTCAACGGTTTGTCCCTCATCATATCCCGTTCAAATACACACTTATGTCCCTTGACCTAGATCCACAAACTCGTGTTGCGATCCATGCTCCTACAAGTAAAGATTGGGTTGAGAGCATCAACTATCCATTCGGCAACAGTAAGTCTGCTCCTGTATATCCTAAATCTGTGCTCATCAAAAATCCATGCGCAGATTATGCAAATCCCGACCCAAGTATGTTGCATCCCTTCTTTTAAGTCTACTGAAAGGTTATTCAAGCGATCCCTTTTCAGGCGTTGAGTAGGTGCCTTCCGCATAACCAATATGTTTACTCAACAAAGAATAGACCGATGGCGTTCTTATCTGACCTTGCGACGAACGCAACATCACATAACATGGCAATAGTTCTATTTTCTGGAAATGACGATTCTCTCATTCCGCATCTTGGTACTCAAGGTAGGTTACTCGTTATGCTCATTCTGACGTTGCCAATGCGTACTTGCAGTGACCATCCAGGTGCGATTTCATCGCTGGTCCTGGATATTCATGAGACTTATTCGTTGCGTTTTTACAGAATACGACGTTTGGTGGTATCCGAGGCTTCACTCGTAAGCCGGAGACGCCATGGTACAATGATGCTGGCGAGTTTGCAGGCATTGTTCATCAAGAGCGTGGCTGGACATATGCTCTTGTTGTACACGCAGGGCACCTTATCGGTTATACCAACCCTGTCTCTGTTAGAGACCCTTCTCTCTATCGTCTTGCGCAGGCTAATAATCTATGCGTAGGCCCTCACGCTTGTCCGAGAGTTTATCTTTGGTAATAACCAAACGGGGCTTGTCACCAATACCAGGCCCGGATCGGTTACTGTCATTGGCGGAGAGGTGTCCTCCCTAGGCGGCGATATCATGACCGGCCAAGCAGGAATTTACTATGGTTCCGCTACGACCGAGTCCACCTACTTCTTCCCGACTGCCACCGTGGAAGCCTGGAACCAATTTGTTGCAACCGCTACTTCGCAACCCGCGAATTCAGCAAAGTCGGCAAGATCGGGATGCGTGACGAGCTTGACCCCGGGCGTGCCGGTTGTCCTGGGATTTATCTTGGCGATTGCTTTCGTGCTGTAACCCAAGCATGGATTCCCTTCATCAGATCTGCATTGCAAACCTCCCTTCAAATAGATTCAGTGACTCGACAATGCTTCATTTTTATTGTTAATTGCTGTAATCTGTCCCCCTGTTTTGTCTTTCGGGTTCATGGTGTTCTACCGGTGTTTATCGATGATTTCCGTGTATAATCATGTACTTCAAGCTAGATTGTTCTGCTATACATTCGAGAGATGATGATCTGAAAATGTCTTTGACTGGTGTGCTTTGCACCAATGAATGTGATGCGGTGCGAAGGTAGAAGTTAAACTGTGCCAAGCTCCATCGCAAATGCCACAGCCAGCTTTGAAAACTCCAACATGTGATCAAATGAAAATTCGGTCGAGATATCAATGCGACTGAAGCATATCAGTGATAATTCACGAAAACATGCAGGAACTTACTCCCTGCTCGAGTGAACATTGTCGTTGTTAGCATTACTAAATGAAGACTCTGTGATGTAGTGAGTGAGATGATTCGTCCAAGTTGGAATAACATTACCAATGGTAAAGATGGATGGGTATCCAGCTTTGCTCCAAGACGCACTGTAATGTGTGGATCAGCAGGATCACGAGAAAGGGATGGAACAAGATGCATACTGGTCTGAACATGCGTAACCACACTTTGTCTCGACATAAGGGATGGACAGGTAGGCATCGACGAGTTGCATATTATGATTAGCCAGGCTAAGAACCAACCGTCAGGCTCCGTAAATCAGGACAACAGTGAAAGACAAACTTACGCGTCATTTACATAGTCTACGACCACGCCAACTTCTTCGTTTGTACCTCGTTTGACCCAAGCAGTCATGTCAAACTAACAATGATGAGGAAAGCCATGCAAAGCATTTTCGATCATACCTGGCTCATAGCATAAACACTCAGACCCCGAGCTGCGTAGGCCTGGGCTACTGCCTGTGATCCGAGCAATCCACCCTCCTGTGTACCATAAGTCTCCAGTATGGTAACCTCGACAGCGAACTGACTTCTGCAGAATACCAATGAAATTCGACCGGTCTCTCCGGGACAAAATCAGATGCCAGGAGTGCACGATATGACTCAAGGATGGTAACCGTGCCAGAGCCGTCGTCGTCAGCACCTGAATCAGCGTTAAAAACATCCCACTACTGTTGATCAATGCTAACCTGGGGCTGGCTCGAATGGCCAGAAATTGGTACTGTTCAAACTGTAAGTATATCTATATCACGTTGACAAACTGCTTGCCTGTCTTGGTGGGCGCCAATGACCACGATATTGTCATCTGTCTGAGATGAACCATTGATTCTGGCAATCTGCAGCAACGAAATCAATCGGGGGCTAAGCAACATAAGACAACCCGTACAATGGTATTCTGTCCCCATGAGTGTTCGAATTCCTCAATCGTAATGTAAGGCCTCAACGAGGGGGATGCATTCTCATCCGTAACCTACAAAGGCTCGAGCAACAATCCGTCGGAATTACAAACAGGGAACATACCTGATTGACTTTCGACAATAGCCACTTCTGACTCTGTCTTCCACTCTGTGCCCAGGTCGGTTAGTACGGGGACTGCAGAATGGCAGGACGTGACAGACCTCGCTACGATAATCTATCAAAGAATAATAAGCACCAAAGAGGGGTCAAAGAAATGATTCGTACGTCGGGTCCAGAAGCTTGAGAACTTGGCGAGATTTTCCCTTGGTCCCGCCGTCGACAAAGTCTGGATAACCTTGTTCACCTGGGCATGCAACCTTGGCGGGGTGTAAGTGACTGTTTGAGATTCAGCGAAGTTTCACGTCAGTGCTGGGCAAAACACACACCAGTGACTTGTGGCCTCAAGCGAGAGAAGGTTTCAAGGTCAGGGGTATCCGTGCTAAGGTACGCCGTCATTACGCAATGCAGAGAGCATCGAGTTGGGGTACCTACACGTCAAAGAATTTGATTCCCTTGGCTTTTGCCTTGATCTATGTCGACAATAATATTGGAGTTAGTTGCGACATGGTCTGTGTTGACGGAGGTGGTCTCGGTCTAACCTTGTCGAGCTCTGTCATGCGCACAGGGTCCCTGCCTTCCATTTGCACCAGTCGTTCCTCATTGAGGTCGAGACTGAATCCCTTCATCACGCTGGGACTGGCATCAAAGGTCTGACCGTTGAGGATAACTTGCGGAGCATTCCCCGAGTCGTGGAATGTTTGTATAGTAGCAGCGAAGGAACCCCCAACAAACGGGAGCAGCCAGAAGCTAGACTTCATGCTGAGGATGGGTAGAAAGATAGGCGGCGGGGGGGCGGCTTATGAAGTTCGAAGTTCGGACTGAGTACAAGCTTGGATCCACAAGGATAAGCAAGTCAAAACAACTCCAGCGTCATGCGACAATTATTGTTTCGACATTCTACAAGGAATTACACGGCTGGAAGACATGATACAGTATACGAGGACGGCTGCCAAGTGTGACCTCGGGGAAAAACATGCAAACGACCGAGAGAACCCGTTCGGAGGACATTGGCCTAACGGTGTCGACTCGCCGCGTGCTGTCAGAAATGCTCGGAGAGAGGGTACGGATATGCCGAGAATGCAGAGGACGCGTCGGAGCAACCAGTTCGTGTTTCGTGCGCATCGGACCGCTTGGGTTCCATGTTCCACTGGCCTGACCTGAGGATCCAAGAGGCTTGACGGCGGCGCTTGATGGCGGCTCGACGCATCCAGTATCGGAAGAGGAAGATCATCATCTAACAAAGATACACGGATACTCAGAGCAAGGAGGGTGATACGAACAAAAGTGTCAGACCGCAACGATAGCGCACAGCCCCACAAGAGTGAGGATGACGACGGTGGTCATTTGTGTATGGTCAGATGTCGCGACGGGTTCGTCCGATGGAACTAAAGAGTCAACGACAGCAACGACGCGCTTGTTGGTCATCTGAACAGCGCTCCGTCACATGACTATCGAATCCATGTGGCTGAACTGTACAGTTCACCGGAAAATTCCGACGATGCCATCCTGGGATGCCTCCCCGATGAGACTGCAACACTCGACTCGTCAAGACCACCGCCCTTCAAAATGGCAGGTCTTTCTGATCTGAACACAGCAGATGGTCGCGCTCATTAATGCTCACAGACCAAACGTACCCGCAAAGTCGGTGTCACCGGAAAGTACGGCACTGTGCGTACATGGCTTCTCTCACCCCATTGTCTGAATTCATCTTTGCGACGACGTGCAGCGTTACGGTGCCTCCCTGCGAAAGCAGGTGAAAGACGCATGGTCACTCGAGCTATGGTTGATCCTGCGTCTTGCACAGATGGAAGTGACACAACACGCTCGATACACTTGCACGTTCTGTGGCAAGGCAAGCATCCCTTGCCCCTCTCACAACGCATCTGACAGTGACATTCGATAGGACTCTGTAAAGCGTACAGCAGTCGGCATCTGGAATTGCCGTTCGTGCAAAAAGACAATCGCTGGTGGTGCTTGGACTGTGTCAACAACAGCGGCCACTACGGTACGGAGGTGAGGCATGTCTATACTCGTACGAATAATCTGGTCCTCAATCTACCATAGCACGGTTCGTCGTCTCCGTGAGCTGACAGAGGCATAGAATACACGGGTTTTCAACTCTGCATGTCTTTACCACCTTGTCTTTAAATCTCCACCCAAATGATTATCGATCATGTCTCAAAGAACGGACAGATTCCGCAAAGTGTACATTTTATTCAAGCAAAGAGAGACAAATATCTGTGCGAATCACGACGAATCAGTATCAAGGACCAGTCCATGGTCCATCTTAGGTGGGGTCATCAACCCTCTTCTTCGTCACTAGCATCCTCGTTCTCTGCATCAGTCTCATTGTCGTCACTGTCGTCACTCTCTTCGTCGCTCTCATTGAACATGAGAGATATATACTCATCACCAAGCTGAGCATCTTGCATCGAGATCTGTTGTGAACTCGAGATACTGTTAGAGGAACCAAAAGAACCAGGGGCGGCCATAGGAACGGCCGCATCAGCAACGGCCGTGTCCTCCGTAGCCGAAGAAGGGGAACCAGTCTTGACCGTGGCCGTCGTAGTAGGTACTTTGCGGTTGCGATTTGCACGGATGACATGCGGAAGCTTGCATCCCTTGGTCGAACAAGTACCCTTTTCCGCAAAGTCCGGACACTCCCGGACATGTTGCATCTGACAGTCAAGACCATTGGAACAATACCCAAGTACCGCAAAGTCGCGGCAAACGCCATGTCGCTGGCCCACGCGAACGTGAGGGAAGGGACAATTATCCCGAGTGCACCGCCCATTGTTCGCAAAATGAACACAGAGTGGAGTACGTTCCGGGATAGGATCATGTGAAAGATTGCAGGACTCGGCGGTGTTGGGACAGTTGCCATGCAAAAAGTTCCAACAGATCGCAATCTTGTTGGGGTCGTGCTGGTACATGCAAGTGAGACCACGGCTGCAGGCACCTGAGCAGCCGTGGCATGACATGAATCACCTGTATTGAGGATAGAACATTGATACAAAGTAAGCGGGACGCACCTGTAGTAGTAAAACGGGGGCATGGTTTGTTGAAATATTTCATCCGCTTGTTGGGTTGGCGACTTCTATAATGTGCAATCAGACTGTAATCGTCGCAGGAACTGTAGCAGTGGACAGACTGTGTCGGCCGACGAGTGTTGTCAAGGGTCATGTTGCGATTCCTTGGTCGGTGCTGTTGGGTGCGAGAAGATACCTTTGGTTTGTAAGCTCGATGTGCGGGAAGACGGTGTCCATGTGTTGTCCTCAAAAAATCTGCTGGCTGGGATATCGACTTGAGAGGGGGTTTAGAGGATACTGAAGGGGGTTTGGTCACTGTAGGAGACGGGTTGCATTCCGGCTTGGTCGGAGACAGCAATGGGATACTCACCACCCTTGCGAACGAGAGAACGAGAAGAAGATTCGAAAGTGACCCCGTCGATAACAACATCGCGGGCCTGACTTGATCTTGCAAATGGACGGTCTCGTTGTTGAGCGACCTTGTGCTGGTTGATTGCACCTGAGAACTGGTGAGCAAAGCTAAATAGTGAATATGATGTTAAAGGTACCAGTAAGACGGGCAATTTCTGCCTTGAGCGCTGCGTCGGATGTCGAGGCCATCGTGGAGGGGAACAAAAAGCAATATGTTACACTTGTAGCCCTGTTTAGTAATCAACCACCATGCCTGCTCGTCGAACCTTGCTCGTCATCTCCGCCATCCTGTCCTTGCTCTGGCTCACAACTCGCCCGTCGTCCAACGACGTCCAGCTCGAACACGCCCCATTTGTCGAGGACCACTCGCTGTCCGTCATATTACCCGTCATTCCGAGCACGATCGCCAGCTTGGACGAACTGTTGGCTCCCTTTCTCGCCCCTACGACCATCCTATACGAAGTTGTAATCGTCTGTCCTCACTCACTCGTCACAGACATTCATCGCAAGCTTCGTGTCAATCTATCGAATGCTGCACCCGATCATCCAAAGATGTCCCTATATCCATGGTCTGGTCTCACGCATCGACATCAGGCCTTTCTCCAAGTCATCGCTCAAGTAAATACGCAGTACATTCTTCTCCTCGACGAACACGGTTTCAAGGGAATATCCGAGTGCAACAGGGCATATCTACTCCACCCACGCGCGTTGCATATACCCGCTGGACCCCGGGGATTCACACGGTCATCTCATCATTGGGCCCAGCTCTCGCCTTCCAGCCGCGCGCAGCCAGCAGCGTTTCTCATACCTCCATTTATCGCACCCTCTGGTCTCCTATCTAAAGCGCTGCTCACTTCCAGCCCTTCCTTGGACTGGCCCTCAGTAGGCAATTACATTGCAAAATCGACCCTCGCTCCATTCGGCGGAATCGTTATTGGCACAGATATATACACAGTTGCTTGGAATACCGGGACCGAATCAGACATGACTTTTCCAGACAAGGAATCAGTCGACGTTTTGAACTCTCACGCATCCTCTGGTCTGGGTTCCATGTCTATTTCCTCCAGAGGTTTCTTCGTTTTAGCATTTCCTCGTGGGGAAGACCTCAGAGATTTCATCCCGGCAACATGCAAGCTCCGTCACCAGGGATATACCGTGTTGGCCTATATTTACGATCCCGAATCCTCCGGTGTCGTCGTGGAATCAAACTGCTCTATACCGTACTTTGAGCACCCCAAGGAGACCCCTAGTTTCTCCGATTGGCTCATTTCCCTTGGATCGGTGCCTGACATTATCGTTGGTTTGGACCACCAGGACCCCGTTTCATCAACATTCTCACTGATGTTGGAGCGGCCCCCTTTTCTCAATACCACCCTGTTAAGGCTTCCTCGCCTCGAGTTACCGTATACTGAGTGGATCGGTACCTTAACGCTCCATGAACTACGGCGTTCGTCCCTTTCTCTACACAGACTAGTCTTCTACTACTTTTGAAACACAGATTGGAACGTCCCTGAAATCACGCTCAGCATAATCACAAATAATCGACCACGCTCGCTCCAGCGTCTGCTTGATTCGATCCAACGTACGTTATTCTATGGCGACAAGGTTAATATACGTATCAATATGGACCAAACTTCTGTCCCCGAAACTATGCATGTCGTGCAAGATTTTGAATGGTTCCACGGTGATGTATTTATCCACCATCGGGTCATCCACGGAGGCTTACTACCCGCTGTCGTCGAGTCGTGGTACCCACACTGCAACGACTCCTATGGTTTGTTATTGGAGGATGATGTTGAATTGTCACCATTGTCTTACGCATGGGTCAAAATGACCCTGTTGCGTTACAAGTCTGTTCGTATCCGTCCGCGTAACCATACTTCCTAATATTTTTTGTTAGATACGGAGAGTCTAGCTCCCTTGCCTCGAGGCTGTTTGGGATTAGCCTCTACCAGCAGAAAATCATCGAGCTCCGTCCTACAGGCCGGCAACCATTCAACGCGCGCATGCTCTTCCAATCCGCTTCGCTTGCTGATCCCTCTACCCCCTACCTCTCTCAGACTCCATGCAGCTGGGGCGCACTTTACTTTCCCTCTCCCTGGCGCGAGTTCCATGACTACCTCTCCCTTCGCCTATCCCAAGTCGCCCTTCCTATTCACAGCATGATTGTTCCAGGGGTACGCTCCAACAAATGGAGCAAATCATGGAAGAAATATTTTATCGAGCTCGTCTACCTCCGTGGCTACGTCATGCTCTACCCGAATTATGCCGACTTTGTGTCCCTGTCGACGAACCACCTCGAGGTCGGGTCGCACGTCAAGGACGAACCGGAAGGGATATACGAGAAAAAGAAACGTTTGTTTTCGCTGCCGTTGATGCATCTTTTGGGCGCATTACCAGGAGACGCCGCGTCCGGTCCGAGGTTGTTGGACTTGCCTGGTGGGGCGTTGCCTGACTGGGAACGGCTCCCCGTGTTGGATCTGATGGGGGAGCTTTCCTCGATGGAAACGATACAGAAGCGTGGCGATCAACGGAGGTCTAAATTGGGCGATTGTTCGGGGACTGGATTGCTTCCCTCGAGGGTTCGGGACCTTCTGTGTCATGTCACTCTCTAGCGTGTTGTGTTGTCAATTACATCATCCTCTGTTCCGATGTTTCCATGCAGATGAGCAGTATGGTCATTGCAAACTTTGTACCATTGACAATTTCGACTGTGACAAAATATAGGGTTGAGCGGAACGTCAAGTTTGACCTATCTTGAGCGGCCAAATTTGAAGTTGAGTACCGGGATTCAACTTCAAAATTAACCTTCAGACCATATTTTTTGTAATTGACTCGAGTTTAGACTGAAGCTTAGGCTACTACCGTCGTGCCAACTGAATTGCATTATCTCCAACCACTGGCAGCCGTACAATCATCATACAACTTGTTAGTCACCAAAAGTCTGCTGGCTGTTTGAATGGAATATCACTCTGCGCCTTCAACTGATTTGGGCAGATCGACAAACATCAAGACATGAGAAGCAAACCAGCTGCGTAACTAGGAGCCAAAAGAAGGCGCCGTGTCGCCACCACTCGCCTTATACCCTCTTGAGTTTCCTTTTACGCCCATCAATGTCTTTTCTTGATATTCGAGTGCCCAGGATTACATCCCAGTGAACAAAGAAAGGTTGTGAGAAATTGAATTTGACCCCAGCTGCCTAAATGAAAATAAAATAAATAAAAGGCGATGAGTGTCAATGCAAAGACACAGCGCGAAACGTAATGACAGACTTGGTGGTGAATGTCGTGAAAATCAGCAGTGTTGCCGCTGAACATTTGGAATGGGTCATAGGGGAGTTTATAGCCGCAGTGATCATCGACCGCTTTGATGGAACTGATCGTGCATAAGAAAAGCGTCTGTCGGACAGAAAGCTTGGCAACAGTCTCTCCCATTATCATGCTGAGACAATCGATCAGAAGCCCCTCGATAGGGTGACTGTATGATGCACCGAACGCATAGGGTACATGGAGCCGGTGGTGCACGGAATGGATTTTGTAGAGATACTTGTTTGAATGCATCCAGCGGTGAATGAAATATTGCCAAGTGTCAACAACGAACCTATCGGGAATTCAGTTGAGACGGGAACACAACTTGAGGAAAGGGGTGTGGACTTGCAGAGAGAAGAAAAATTGTGCAACGGGGATGGCCCACCAGTATAACCAATGTGTGAGATCGGCGCCTCGAAGTGCCAAAAAGTTGTCCGCCGCATCTGGGCCAACCGCCCACCCGACGAGACGCACCACAATCTTTGCGATGGCTTCCATCTCCATCATACAGTTTGAAGGAGATATTGTTGGGGGAGCGGACAACCAATAATATCCGATCAAGGATTGAAGTGTATGCTGCAGGATAACGGCCCGCAAGACTTGTGAGCGAGTAGCATGATTGAGAGGCTTAACTCCGTCCGACTCGTGAAATCGGCACTTGTCCAGCCAAGTCCAACGTGACGTGTCGAGGTAGTAGAAGAAAAGAGATGCCACCCAGTAGGCCACGGTGGGGGCTGCGAGTGCCAGAACGTTGTCTGGGACACTGACAAAGAGATTCTGGCGCATGGCAAAGTAGAAGGGGACCCTGAGAGGGGGGAGATATATGTTACACCCATCGATGAAAGTTGTGGGTGTCAAGTTAGCGGGGTGGGGAACCCCCGCAAAGAATTCGTGGGACTTGTCGAGCATGAATCTGGTATCTGACCTGGAAGATGCAGACACAAGTGGTGGGAGGTGGGGTGAAGCATGACAATTATCATCAGTGTTGCTTCATTAAATCCCTCACCAGTTAGCTGGATTTGATGGAAACGATGGGCTCGCGGCAGGATCCGAAAGAATACTGTTTACCCATCTGGCTCCATACTTCGTACAAGTCACAAATACTGAATTCATATGCCGATCAGAAAGTTGCATTCTCTTACCCAGATGGAGTTGATAGAAACATGTAAGTGCCGACGGGACCCGAGAGGATCCCGTCTACCCAGCTAGTTCTACCCATTTGGTGTCAGTGCCGATAGATCTGGAAAGGGGTCTGTTTGCCCAGCTGCCGGTCCATACCTTACAGCTGCCGGCCCCCATTGTCTGACCAGACTCGGAAGCCCTCTTCTGCACACTCTCCATATGCCACTAAATTCTCGTCGGGTTGTGCTCCGGCGTATATCCTTCTGTTGTAGCTGGGAGTTTCAAACCTGAAAGGGCAGCGATGTTTTCCAGCACCCTTTACCTGTCCTTGTGCGTATCATCCTTATCCTCGGTCCGGGAGCGGCCCGGGAGTGCCCGTCACTGGTGTAACAAACAGGATTGACAGCTCACGCCAGCCGTTCTGTGGTCGCATCTGACCGCTGGCAACCTCTACATCAATGCTAACCTGAAATTTGCTAGCAGTAGCTCGCAACAGGGATGATGACATTCAAACCTGTAGACTTACCTGCCAGTGAGGCCCTGAGGGAAAGGTTGAAAAGTGTACTTCGAATACCCTACGTGAGTCGGAAGGATCATGCTAAGATAGCGGTGATCATTAGATGATAGATATTTGGTAGGGACTACCAACTTTTGGGCTCACCCAACCAGCTGTGTTGGGGCCATGAAAAGGTGATGGAAGGGTTTCGTGGAAGGCGTGCTCAGGCCCGGGCCGATAGCAGAAATCAAGCTAGTTATGTAATACGTACATTTCCAGGAACACAAGATACTTTTATCCTTATAGTCAAAGGACCCAGATTTGAAAAGCAGGGCTTAAAAATATGTAATACGCGAGGAAGGGAGATGAAGGGGGCACCGTCTCTAGATCGTAATCTGGGAACTATCCAAGCCCAGCGCGTGCAGAAACAAATTCACGTTCGCTAGCTTGGCCTCTCTATCCTCCTCGCCCATCACGCCCCACCCTTTCTGCGCGCTTGCCACGTTTTCAAGCACCTTTTCGCGCAGACCAGCGACCAGCGTGGACTGCTGTTCTGTTGAAGCATGGAGCGCTAGCGCGGCGAGGAACTGCCAGACGGGCTGGTCGAGCATCTCTGCGCCAGGGGGCTGTGGAGGCATACGACCGTGGATATTGTGTTGTGTAGGTGTAGCAGCAAGCTGGAGGGCCCGTCGTGTAGACGGGAAGAGCAAGAGGAAATGAGGTGCGAGCAGTTGGAACAAGTGATCAAACATAAGTTGCCTTGGTAAATGGAATTAGATGGATCGTCTGTCGCGCGAGGGTCGTTCATGTGCGTACCATTGCTCAGCATCCTCGGTTATAAGAATCTCCGTTTCTGGAATACCTCCCATTCCCTGCTTGATGATTTCCACTCGACTCATAAAGAGCGTCAGTATTGCAATGCCAGGCTGCAGCCTCTCAGTTATTGTGGTTCTGTAAAGGCAACACCACATACCCTAGTCTGAGCGATCAACACCGTATCGTTCCTGTCCAAGAGTAACCCTAAGAGGCCCGCGATAAGCCTCAGCTCTGCCTTGGCTACGACAGGCAAGATGCTCTGCAGCACACTTCCAAGGAAGGCTTGTGTTTGCCTCTCCACCTCGTCTCTGTCAGGTGGGTTCGCGTCACTATTAGAAGAGGGCGATCTGGTTTGTGTGTGAAGATGAGAATCTTCAGGTAGATCAAGTAAGTGAGCATATTTCACGACGTCCAGCTGAGAGAAGCATGCGACGAGAAGCGTCAGTAGAGTAAGCATGCGAGCGGGTTGGATGTGACGACTGAGTCTCGACAGTATTCTCTTGCCTTTTGCTGGTGTGAGGAGTGAGATGAACGGATGGGGATCGCTACACGTCTCGAACATTAGTACGTCCTGCATTGTATCGTGGCTACTGCAGAAGCTGACCTAGTCTCAAGGGGTACCATGACTTTCAAGCCAACCCAAATTTCCTCGGCGAGACATTCATACTCTGCCTGCCTGCGTGTGCATTCAGTACCAGCGACGAACACTCATGCCGCCTAAACTAGCACGTACCACGCAGCGACAGCCTCCGTATCCTCTTCAAGAGGCTGGTCGCGCCTCAGTTGTTCAATATTAAGTACAAGATCGTACAGCGACTCCATTGCAACAAGGACCTGACGTTGTGTGAGGGGGTCTTTTCTGACTACGCCGTCCTGCTATAAGAGAGATACGTCATGTAGGGGACAAACGACAATGAGAAGCCAACTCACGCCAGCGGCGCCACCCAACGCCTCCCGTCCCAGTTTCGCTGCTTCGCGTACCGCGCCGTCGCTATCTTTACTGAGACTATGACCCTGTCCATCCTCTTTCGAGATGTGCGGATGCGTACCCGATAGAGTAGCAACCGCATTCGCAGAGTCTACTTGTAGAAGTTGACGAGGGGCAGCTTTATAGCTCCGTCCAGATGTTTTACCGAGGGCACCTTGGAGACTGTGCAGTGCTGGATATCAATGCGGCTCAGCGCTTGTCCTCGAGCTATACAAGGAAACTCACAGTGCAGCCCCTTTTCCTTTTCCCTCATCCTGGCGTTACTTACGATCCTCTCCACTTGCGCTTCCATCTTTTGCATGGCGCTCGGTCTTCTACCACCTGTCTTCTGTCCCGGCATACCCAATCCTACACCACCTCCACTTCCGAATTTCAATACGCGCTCCGAGTCCGCGCCGGGTTGGAAACCCATACGAGAACGGAGGATGGCACCATAAACTTGTGCGTAAAAGTCTTCTGCATAAGGATCCTGAGTGACAAGCTGCGATACCTGAATGCGGGTTATAAAGTCCTTGTCGGATTGTGTCATAAGGTCATTATAGCGTGACTGTAGAGATCAATGTGGATTGCACCCACTCCTGCGCAAAAAGAGTGAGCAGGCTTACCATGTGAGCGATCTTGGCGGCCTTTCTCCTCCGCTTTTCTTCCATCCGCTCGGTTTCCATAATCTTGCGCATAGCCTCTGCTCTGAGGGCCTCTTGCTCCACCTGACTGATACCCTGCATATCTCGCATGAACTCTGCTTGAGCCATCTCGGACAACAGTCTCTGTTGAAGTTGGATGCTCTGCGGTAAAAACTGCGTGTTATGCTGGTTGATCAGCGGTATCTCCCCCCCTCCACCCCCGCCCGTAGCAAATGCGGCAGTAGAGGGAGAATGCGTACGACGTTGCTGCAGTGCCTGCAAGTCGGCGTAGCTTGCCTGTCGGTGAGCTTGGAGCGATGGTTGCTGTTGAAGCTGTGAAAGCTGCTGGGCGCGAAGTTGCCTCTCAAGCTCCTCCATCCTCAGGCGTTCCTGCAACTCCTTCAATCGCTCTTGCTGCTGCCTCTCCTGTTCCTGCTGGAGTATCAAGATCTGTTGCTGGTGTTGATGCTGTTGATGGAACCTGGGTGACTGCGTCCTCGGCAACAATGTTTGAGCTTGTGTATGATGGGCCAAGCGCGGAGGCGGGGTCACCTGCTGCTGATGAACCTGATGAAGACGGAGCTGCTGCTCTTGTTGAATGAGTTGCTGCTGCTGAAGTTGCAAAAGGCGGAGACGCTCCTGGTCTCGAATCTGCTGTTGCTGCTGCTGCTGCAACAACTGCTGTTCCTCTACCAACCTCAACTCCCGTTCCCGCTGCCTGAGTTCTAGCTCCTGGCGTTGTCGTGCCTGTTGAGCCACGAGCCTCATCTCAGCCTCGATCTCCTGTACGGTTCGAGCACTGGGGGGATTAGCGCCATGTGAGATTGACTGATGCAGCTGCTGATCGGATGCGCGATGATGATCTGTGAGCACCTGTTGGCCATGGGCGAGAGACGGTGTTGTCGATGATGTAAAGTGCCTCGATGTAGACGAAGGTCGATGATCCGTGGGGCGTGATACTCCGTTGGCACTACGGAGCAGTGAAAACGCAGACTTGTCGTCCCAGATCGACTCAAGCGACTGCGGTGCCAAGGAAACGGAAGCAGGCGCTGGAGAGATGCCTACCCGGACAAGGAAACGAATATGCAGTGGATAAGTACTGGGACTGCCAACCCCAATTCAGAAGAGCAAGTCGCTTACCCCGCTCAGAGGGCTTCGGAGTAATATAGATACGCTCTTGGGCCGGTGTGCGCTCCCTGAGAGGTTCTTGGGGAGTTGCACGGCGGTCATGTCTGCCAATTGGATCTAGGAGAGTCTGACTTGAGAAATCGAAATCTTTGCCTGTGATGAATATTATCAATGAGACGTGGGGTCGTCATTAATGGTTATCAGATCCAAGGACGGTGCGGGTTAAGGACTGACCGACAGCGCCAGTTCCACCAAAAGTCTCGTCGTTCAATTCATCGCCGCCCTCCAGGAGGGCATCGCCGAGGCCGTCGTAACTCTCTTCCCCCCAAGTGTAGACAGCAAGGTCCTCTGATTCTTGCAGCCCGCGTTCAAGGTTGCTGGTCTCGAAACCAAAGAAAGACATAGAAAGGATTTTTCCAGTTTTTTTTTTCCTTCCGCCTCCAGGGAAGCGGGGGATTTCAAAGAGGATCGCTACTATGAAAAGTCGGTAATTACGATATCCATAACGTCTTGAAGATCCTCAAGCTGCTCAGCGACAACACAAACAACACCATACACCACGTAACATCGTGTCCGTTGGTTCATCTCCGTCGTCCATCGACTAGTACTTATCCTCCAAATACGTACACTAGTGTGCATCTATGAAAACTTCCTCACTTCTTCCAAAAAGTCCAGCATTGTACTCGCGCTCCACGCTTGCGTGTTACATGAGTCCTTGCAATATGTCCCATCCTTGTTCGTGAGCTCCGGAAGCCCAGCCCAAGCATCGCGTCGAATGTGGTGCCGTGGCTCAAGGAGCGCTCGATGGAGATAGTGGAGTGTTTGCAGCGGGTCCTAAACAATATCGGTGTCATTTAGCATCACCCTGTCAATCAGACGTACATGTTTCCCTGCCCCTGCCCGAGTGTCAAAATAAAGATACGCCCTTAGGAAGTACCCAAGTGGCCATCCCCACTCTGGGCCCTGATATATTCTTATCAGCATAACCAAGATACGAGTGCCGATGCACACACGTTGTGATAATTCCGCCCTTTGGCGATGGTCCCATCTTCCGAGTCATTCGAGTTATCGTAGTATGGGCGATATTGCATGTCGCTTGGATCCAGTGTCTTCATCCCCATCGGACCTCGCAAAATCTGATCAGCGAGCTGGAGTGCCTGTAGGGCATGCATTTCATCAAATAGTTCAGGGGCAACCGTCATTGCGATCGGAAAGTTGGGTCTAAACTGATAGTCAGACCATTCACGTCCTCGTCCCGATCCGTAGACATCCTTGTAGATCCCTCGGCGGTGGATGAGTTTCGAGTCAACAACATATTGGGAGTCATCTACAGGATCTGTGGCGTGCATTAGCATGAGTAATGCGGAACAACCTTCTTACTTATTACCCAAAGGAACGTAAAAGTAGCGCTCGAATGATCTCTGAATAAGGTCGTTCCACTCGCCATACGTGACAAGCCTGTCCCTCCCATCAACTTTTTCCCGAGTCAGAAAAGTCCGAACTAACGTCGCAGATAGCCACTCACTAGAAGCAACAACCCCTTCGAAAGGAAACATTCCTGCCCTGACGAGCCCATCCAACCATCTCAGTGTACTCTTTACTAATCCCACAATCTCGACTGGAGCACCGTCCCTCGGTGTCCCAGGAATACCTTCTGTTCCAGCTTTCCCACTCTCCCCCATCTTATCCATCCACGTTCCACAATTATATTCGTTCCCTCCAAAGATGAATCCTGTCTTCCAATCGACGTAGATGTAAATATTGAACCCTGCATCTTTCATTTGTGTGTCGAGGTTTGGGCCCGCGTTATGTTCGCGGAAGGATATCCTTGACGCATGTCGCTGAAGAATCTCCTGGATAACTTCAGCAACCGTGCTAGTATAGGCGTACGCGCGGGGGTCGTCCCATGTTACCCAACTATCGTCTGGGGGGAAACGCCGACGAACAGTCTCCGAAAGAATAGAAATACCATTGGGGGCCATGTTGACGTAATCCTGTATATTCTGCAACATCCACCAGGGTGAGTCGCGCGAGTTGTACCTGTATGAGATTGTTGTCTACTTGACAGACGACGTGAATTGTAATCTCGACGTACCGAGGGTTTCTCAGCGAATCCAATAAATTTGGAATAAGTCCGTGTCTTAAGGTTGAGGCGAATGCTAGAACATGTTTCCTCGCTCCTTCATAGTTTCCTGTGGTCAAAAAGAGGCCCCTGAGTGAAATGAATACATCCCTGCCCCAACACCTTGCCCATTCGATGCTGAAATGAGGCAATCCAGCGGCGAGTGAGGGTGCGGGGCTGCCGGGGTTCAGTGATGCTGATCGGACGAGTCCATGCATCTGTACAGCACAAAGTGCGAGATCATGCGTAAACTCGTGTCCAGTAGATACGAACTCGGAAAACTGTTCTAATGCAGCGCCTCGACCGGCCTTGTAAGCCGTGGATATGGTGATGGCGAAGAACTTGGGTCGCAGGTAAGGAGCTACACCATTTTTAATTCTTTCGAACCGCTGCTGCAACCATCGAGCAGGGGCGGCTAGGCTCGGGTGTTTGTCTGTTTGACTGTTCACTCCAGTCAATACTGATACATAAAACACGGCAATCACTCACTATAATAGCCTCTCGACAGTGTAATCCAGAGCCCATGTTCCTTGCCTCAAGTTTTCACATAATGGATGACCTAGATCATTAGTGGTCATGACTGACCGCAACGGCCCCATCCAACCTTCCAACCCGCAATACGTCAACCGACCCAGAGCGGCAATTTCATATACGCCAAACTTCCCGTCAGTCGCATCTCGCTCTTCCGCATCCGCACGGTACAGTGCGACATTGAGATCCACCAGATCAAGGGACGAGAAAGCAGCTGCGGCAGTGGCAGTGTCGGCACAGAATTCGTCGAGCGTGGGGTCTATCTGTATGGCTTCAACTTCGAAAACCATAATACTGCCTGGGGGAAAGAATTCGGGAACGACGATGGAACAAACGGGGTCAACGCCATCGGATCCCTGGATGGCTGGAACCTCGGATAGGCTGATGAGTTTGCTGCGTAAGCCCCTTATTGTTTCTGTGTCTCGTGTAACTTCGTATGACAGAAAATCAATAGCAAAGCCACAAATAAACTTTGCCCGCGTTCGGTTCAATTTAATAGGGTTTACTATCGTGAGCCAGCGTCAACTCGTCAGGTGAGGATGAAGAAATGAACACTCACCCCAACCTCGTTCTTTTGGTCGTTTGGTAAATGCTGTGTGGGCGACGAGCAAGTATCCTTTTTGTGTCTTCGGGTGAACTCTGTGGATGATGATGTACTGTTGCCAACAAAACGGACCGTCAGTACTGCATATTTATTGCAGAAGAGAAACCACGCTGGGGGCACTTGCATCACCATCCTGGAAAACATGAGCTTCTTCGTATCCCCCAAGGACCATCTCTCTCTTCAAACCATTCAGCACCCTCTTTGCCCTCGCGATCCCCGATCTCTCGCCTAGATCCGTGACTTCGTACAACCTTTTTTCCTGAACCAAATTTAAAAGTTTTGGGTATAAATCATCGAACCCTTTGGCGGATGCCACAGCGCAATATCCAAAGGTGACTATTCCCGCCACGCAGAGCGCGTGCTCAGCAGTAAACTTGTCAAGATAAGACTCGTTGTCGTGCGTGAGGTCATACATAATCGCATGTGGAGTGGAGCCGTAGAGGGGGGTAACGATGCACGGGCGAGTCGGTCCGGTGCCAAATGGTGGATCAAGTTCTTCCACACTTGTTAAGCAGGCCTCATCCATCGATCCTAAGAACGAAAAGATCAAATAGGCCAACCTGAGCATGGCGTGGAAGCAAGAACATACCAATCGGTTTCCCTAATCCATATCGATACATGATCCTCGAAAGCTCCTTTGGATCCCACGCATTCCCGGCTTCTCTGACCAGGCTAGTAACTCCCAGCTTCCTTACGAATAACAGATCCATTTCTTCGCTCCCAGTAAAAAGCTCTGCGCAAACATATAGGTTTGGGTTCACCTTCCGCGCAGCATCGAGCATGGCAACCCCAACATGCAAAGGGGTCGAATGGCAGTTATCGATACGAAACCCGTCGAATGTCTTTGCAAGAGAGTTGACATATGAGGTCATGAATGTCCATAACCAGGGGTTGTCCGAAGGGGAGGAACCGTAGCGAAGTTTCACGCAATCGCCCCAAACAATGACTTCGCGGCGCAAATACGCTTTAGAAGGTGGAAGAGCAAAGTTTACCAATGGGTCAGCATTCCATAACCAACCATTATTTGCAACTGAATATAACGCAGGGTTGGTTTCGGACCCCGGCAGACGTGTGAAGTAGGGTTCAACCAGAGGTGATCTGACCACGATTATTTCAACCAATACCTCGTGAAGAACAACGCACACGCACTTTATGGAAATCTCTCCAAGTTTAGGTCCGTTCAGGTCGAGGCGGATGTATTTCAATCTATTCTTGACAGAGTTCAGCGCTATTCGCGTATCTTCTTCACACTCGGCGTAGAGTGATACATTCAAAACATCAACAACCTGTTTCCAATCCTCTGCTAATGCTTGATCGTCATTCGCATGGTGCACGAACGCAGCCTTCATGATTCCAGCAGCTATGTCTCCTTTGACATGCGCACAGTATCGGGAAGACAGTGCACCCAGACCGCGGATCAAACCGGATGACCGAACAATATTTGCAATCGTAGGTGCCGATTTGCCACTGACATCCTCGCCACTCCAGGGCAGGATCGAATTAGATGACAATGCGCTGAGGACGGCAGCCATCTCCTCTTGCACGTCCAGCACGTAAAACTGCCACAGAGCCTTTGACTTCAAATGCGCTTCCAAAGCATTCATGAGTATGTCTATGTCTGTCTGAGAAGTGACATGCGTGGGCAGTCCGCTACCCTGGAGTGACCCAGAGTATTCGAGGATTGCGTCGTCGAGTTCTAGTGCAGGAGCTAGGTGGGGGGTGTTTGAAGGACTATAACCTATGCTTTGGATGAGAACAGCGAGATGCTCATTTCAACTAGGACTCGCCTGCCTCAGGATGATGGACGAGCCACTCGCTGTCACTGGCAGTATGGTTAAGTACCACATCTGTTAAGCTCAAAAGGCTGTATTCTTGCTTGGCTACTCGCAGAGTGTCTTCTATAAGAGAAGCGGCCTCCAGATGTTCGAGAGAAGAGTTGAATACCCGAGGGTCATAATTTGTCTGATCTTTGAGAGAGTACGGGCTACCACTAGCGCCACGCATTTGGAGAGGAGTCCAGTGTAACATGGTATAGCCGCGATCACTAGCTTCCTGAAAGTGCTTCCTCCATTGTGTGACAGGGCCCATCCATTTTGACACGACAGTCAACATCGCGATTCCATCGAGTGGTAAGTTAATGTATTCTGATAGAATCTGTGCGCCTTTTTCCGACGGCAAAAGCGGCTTAAGATCAGCGGAGAGTATATCCGAGCGCGCAGAGATGCGAAGGATTGGATCGACATTGAAGTAGCCTTCTCTGCCTTTGATACGTTGCCCGAGCAAGTCACCATCGTATTCGACCCAATAGACGAATGCGCCAGCATGAGATATAGGGAGATCGACCTGGATGGGCTTGGAAAAGTCAACGGGCAGTCTGAGTGCATGGGTCAGCTATGCCAACCAGGCATGCATACATGCTCACTTTCGATCTGCGAACTTATCACGCTCGAACAAGCCTCCATCGAGCGGGAAGTTTGTTCTAAATACGCCATTTTTGGAGGCAGGTGTCCCCGCATCCAAAGAGACACGCAGGATGTACGGTACGTGGGCGGGTGGGAGACGAATATACTGCAGGTCTGCAAATAAGTAGACACTCGGACTGAGGACTTGGCCCACTCGCCGATCGCTGTTTGTTTGGTCCGCCATCGGGGTCAAGTCTAAGTTCGTAAACACGGATCAGCTGTTCGCCCTCTGATCGTCCGCCCAAGAAAAACTCTTTTCCTTCGTCTGCGGGAGTCTTCGGTGTGTTTTGTGGGATATCAAACTCAGCTGGACCAAGTCGAACCTGAGATAAGGAAAGACCAAGTCTTTGCGATGAGACATCCTGCTTGCTGGCCATGGTAGGAATGGCTAGTGATGAAGGGCGGATGGGAAGAATGAGAATTATGGTGAGCAAGCGGGATTTATACGATGATCAGTTTCCATTCGTCGTCAAAGTCTGCAACGCTGGCAATTGCCATGACGTCAGCGAAAACATCTTCCGTGTAGACATATTTCCTTATTTGGAACAATACCCCATTTGTGGCTATGCTCACAACCTGGCTCCAGTGCTCTGTTCTGTATTTATGCTGCATGTAATTGAAGCCTCAGATGTAAACATTTGGGATACTTAATTTTATTTGTCTTGCTCCACAGTATAAACAAAAATCCCAAGTCAAAATCCGGCTGAGGCATGCCACCCCTCTAATAAATCCTCATGGTTAATAGAGTCCGCAATAAAGAGGAAAAGAGTAAGCGACAGTCAACGTCGTCCGTCGGATCAGACATCTAAACCCATCTGGCATCCTCCCGACCAACCAGCGACGAACCGCAGGCCGCAAGGGCGAAAATAAACAAACAAAATGAGATGCCTAAATCCCTCAAAGACTCGCCAGACAAGGGACAGCGCGGACGACGGACGGGACGCACGAGGTACAAAAACAGTAGAAAATGCTAAATGTGGGAATGTAAGCAATGGGATTGTATGATAAGCGAGTCCATAAGTCCTTGTTTGGACGGGAATAGGCTTGGTGTAGATGAACATGCGCGAATAGGATAGAGTACGGTCCAAATGGATCGATTCCATGGAATGGTTCAGGGATTCTGGCCGCACAACGACCTCCTAGATCGGGTTGAGCATAAGCATTGGGTGGTTGGTGGTGACTCGGTACTCCGAATCAAAAGCGAGAAAAGAAACGGAGTCCTGCTCACAAATGACATGAATACTGGCTGCTAACTTCAGTGGAACTCATACCTCGAGATTTCATCGTCGTCGCTGTTGTTGGTAAACCGCAAGTGGGACATCTTCTTCCTCGCCTCTCGCCACTGGCATACTTCCGATGCTTGCTCTCGGTTTTCCATTCGGCGACGGTGCAACTGCATGTGCACTGACCACTTTCCTCGCCTTCCCATCAGAAGGTAGGGGGACGCCAGAGATTACTGTAGCCGATAGTGAGCGCGTTGGGCCTCTAGCAGGTTGTGATCGACCAGGGGTGGGTGACGACGGAGAATATCTACTATGGGTTTGAGAAGGCGGTGATCGGGAGCGATGCGTTGGGAAAGCTTGCGGAGAAGAGTCAGCTTGAAGGGGTCCGTTTGTGGGCGGAGAGGAAGTCGACGTTCGGGGACGTGACGCCGCCGCTGGCGTGGCAGGCAACGTGTTTGGAGTAGGGGATTTGGCCCCAGGAGGAAATTGCGGATCTATACCTCCAGAATACATGTACGCAGTGGACTCTGACTCGACGATTTGCTGAGGTTGATTGATAGGAGGACTGGACTGTCGGTGTATGCGCGGAGCAGCCACAACGCCGGATGACAATGGAGGCGGCCCATAGCCGTACCCTGGTCCATGGTATTCCTGTTCCATAACCCGGTGCTGCATCTCGTACTGAGGACCTTTGACTAGCATCTCTCCCGCGCGTCGAGATCCCAGTTGTGTGGGATTCGGTTTCGTCAAGGTGCCTCGCCGAGACTTTTCTTTCTGTTGCTGTTGTTGCTGCTGTAGGTCTCTCTCTCTTTCGTGCTCCCTCTCCTTCTGTTCTCGCTCACGTTCTTGTTTCTCGCGTTCCAAGCGTTCGTTTTCCGCCCTTTGTCGCTCTTCCGCCTCTCGTCTCTCCGCCTCTTCTTGCTCAGAATCTTGTTGTACCGGTGCTGCACCAGCCGTTCCTTGGGTAGGGGGCGCCGCTGGCGTTGGATTCTGAGTTTTGTTGATGACACCCAGATACCAAAACATCAGATTACTGATTAACACCTGTTCATAAAGGGGCCGTCTTGGATTCGCCAGTTTGATGTGACTCAGGCGATAAATCGCACGTTCGACATGGATCGGGTACCTCGCATACGGTCCTTGAAAACCTGGCTGGGGTGACGGAGAGGTGGGTAGGCCTTTTGACGACTTGGACGCTCCAAGGAGAGCAGCGGCCGTTTCGCGTCCTGACCCTGTGAACCCACTGGTCTGAGAAGACGAATCGTCCTGCTTCTTCTTGCTGCTGAACAACGAGCCAAAGAAACTGCTTTCCTTATCCTTCTCCTTCTCGGCTCGCTGTGCCTCCTTTTCACGCTCCCTTTCCGCTTTCGCAAGCCTCTTACCGTTCTTATCACTGTTGCCCCATTTGCCAAAGAGCCCCCTCCTGTCCTTTTCCCTCTTTTGTGATGGGCTAGTAAGCTTCTCCGCAGCGACAGGGATGTCAGTAAACGTCGGGGCCACCACGGTCTCTTCCGTTGTTGATACGAGAGTGAAATCGGGAGAAGGTGTGCGCGGAGTCTCTTCTATTGGTGCGGCGATATTGATCCGCTGGGGTTGAGGATGCTGTAGCTCTGGTTCCAGTATAGGATATACGGACGGCAGTTGGGATGCCACATCCGCTGAGGACGATATCGGGTCATCTGCCGGAAGGGTCAAGGATAATGCAGGGGGCTGAGGAGCTATCAGCGACTGTAAGGAACGTATGATCTCGCTCTCGGGATCTTCCCTAGCATACGCGTCATATATCGATGTTTCTTCGCCATAGGGATCGGATCGATGAGGTGGATATTCGTCACTAGTGGCGCTCTCATTCGAGAAAGTGCGAGGGCGCCTAATCTGCTCAGGGAGATCGCCTTGCTCACTCGTGTGGTCGTTTGAGGAGAGGTCACTCGATGTGCGTGGTTCTGTAACCTTGGCCGCAGGCCTACGCCGGCGCCCCGAAAATCCACGACCATCCCCGTCCGCAGGAACGGATCCTTTGCGAATTTTCGTTCTGGCAGCACGGCGAAGAATTTGGCCAGGGGGAGGAACGATGATTGGTGCATCGGCTTCGTCTGGCATGGGTGGAATGTCGTCCATCGTGTCGATGGCTGCATGAGACGCGAAAACAACTTTAAGCCAACGTCGTTGTGAGCGTGATACCACGACGGTTCACTGACCTGAAGGAGAGACGTTGAGACTGAGAGTACGTCTGAGGACTGTCCTGAATTTTGAGGGATCACCGTCTTTGGTCGCCTCTTCTGCGAGTTCCTCGAGGCGTTGCAGATCATTTATGGTGAGCTGAGGACCAGCATGGGCTAAGACGGTGCGACTGCGCCGGATTGGAACGATGGTTTCTTCTTCGACATCATCAGCCTCGGGAGGTTTGTACTGCCTGCTGAGCATTGAGCGTCTACGCTCAAGACCGGGGGAGACGGTGGTTAACGATCGATCTATGGAAGGGGAGCCATCTGGTGGGGGGGCACGAGCATGTTCCTTGAGGAAGGAGCGGAATTCAGCGGGGGCAATCTCAGGGTGGAGGCGAGCGGGGACCCAGAAGAGATGGAAAGGATCATCAGATGAGATGACACGTTCCTCGGAACTTGAGCTATCTTCATGAGAGCCACTACTTGAGTCGCCATCGTTGAGCTGCTGTGAGACAGATGTAGCAGACCAGTAGGTTGCGGTCGGGGAAGGTGGTGAAGAGGGATTTGGAAGATCAGGGTCAAGGATGAGAGCACCCGGACCACCCTGGGTTGATGACCTTCTTCTGATGTCGCGAAGGGCTTCGACTTCACGTTGGATCTCGAGTTGGGAGGGTTGCATGAGGCACCCGAGGAGGGGTCAAGGAAAACGTGTGATGGGGACGAGGAGGGTCGTCGTCGTCGTCGTTGCTGTGGCCGTCACGGGTCGTTTTTGGAGAGGATGAGGAGGAGACGACGGGGAAGGCCAGGGGGGAGTGGTGTCAATGAGCTGAGAGTAGAGGTTGAACCTACTCTCGGTAATTTTCGCAGCGTCCCCTCTTGCCTTTTTTTTTTTTGGAAAAACTCTCAACAAGGATTATTGGTACGACTACTGACTATAGAACATCGACCACGCCAACCAAATCTGTCTGTCTGCCTCACTAGTGTCCACCAAGTGTCCTGCTGCTTGCCCTGAGAAAAATCCAGTTTCACGACGCCTCAGCGGCCCTCAGATGCGGGAGGGTTGGAGCCATTCAGCGCTGCTGCTTCGCGACGAAGCTCCTGGATAACAGCCTTGCGGATGGTTGCTACATGAGCTAAAAGTAAACGCAATGACATTGCTGGCAGAGCGTACCGCAAGGGCTTCGGGATTGACACCGCTTTCGATCATGCCCACGCACATCGCGAGCGTCTCTTTGTCAAGTTGGGTGTTCAGTAACTGCGAGATGTCGAAGAGGACTATTATCGTGAGTACCCATTCAGATTAAGCGCGGGCTGGGACATACTATCGAGCGTTTGTTGCGCAGCGGTGATACGATCAGAGTCCTTGGACGACATGGATAAATCACTGTCAGTGCTGCAGACATCCACCAGATAAGGAAATCTCCAACGCAGACGGATTGCTCATTCAATTTGGCGAATAAACTTTTTCGTCGCGTCTTGAACCGAGCCAGTCACAAGCCACGGGTGCGTCTTAGCTGCGCACATCAAGTGTACCGACTGAGTGAGTCGGCCATTGGATATTTCAGACGAGTGATACTTGAAGTTTTCAAGTGCTCGCAGGTGGTGTTGCTTAGAGTTCCCCGTCTATTTCGGGGATGATCATGATGCTCTTGCGTCTCACAAGTCACGCAGCGTGGCGCAGAGGACTTCAAGCTGTTTTCACAGACATCCATCGTGTATTCATGCACACATCAGCACCCTGACGTGGCTGCGCACATTGTCCAACGAATTTTAGACACCCAAAAATTGTCATCACTCACTCTCCAGACAACTCGGGTCGATGTGCTCTCACATAATCTCGACAGCACTCGTGCAACGAAGACAGATATATGGCATCTTGGTGGATCTTGAGGCCTGACTTGCTGTTGCACAAGCCCAAAGTTAGAAATTCAAGGTACGCCATCAACATAATGACCACAATATCCCACTTAATCATGTGTCTTTTTTTAGATGGGTGTGGACCTTGATAGTCTATCAATGCCGTTGATATACTATGAGGCACGAAACGACATGTGGCTCGTCTTAGGCACTTGGTTCCATTCCTGCATAACGTATTGCAGCAGTTCTCGAAACTTTGCTGAATTCAGATGCCAAATCGCGGATGCATCTCTACTGGTGTACACACACCTCGCAGCTCCTCGAATTCCGTCTGTCGGAACATCTCACTCCCAAACGTAAATCTGGATGAGCAGCAACCTCAAATCGTCACCTTTCAGAAGGCTTGCCAGCGGTTCCTTGGGCAACATCCCCCGTTATCAATAGGTCGCACCTTTGCGGTCAAGTACTCGTTTTACCGATCCCATACGATGTAGACAATTTATAGTAAGATATCAGATACATAGCCCATTCGAATACAAAAGCATCCGTCTACACCTTATTAAGGGACAGCTAAACCTTACTACTTCCTGCAATGTGGCTCCTTTGGTGTAGACGGGTAGACAGCACAAAGAACCAAGGGGACTGAAACGCTACGTGCGACAAACACACCCTACGGCATAGTTTGTGCCGTATATACAACGAACACCCTTCGTGAGGATATTCATTCTCACCTGCAGAGGAATGGCGTCAACTTTGCGGACACGCCTAGGAAAAACTCTGAGGGGTGATCACCCACCGGAAAGACCTTATGAAGAATGCTTTATCCGCTTTGTCAAGTTGACTTTGGGAATACCACTGGCCAAGCGAATCTTGTGTAGTTTTTTCCATTCGAGCGCAATAACTTGACGACGCAAGTCAATAGCAGAGCTGTCGAACTCATGCTTGGGGCTGCGCGATCAGAGGGGTGAGTAAAGTTCGTCCAGTTACCCTCGAGGGGGGTTCCGCCGAATGTCGAGGGCACTCAGGTGACAATGACAGATCCTAACTGGGAGGTTAGATATTATAGTATCAGCACCAGAAAGATCTCGGCGAAAAGACATACTGACGAGATCTTGAGGAGCATCAAGACTGCCCCAACCGGCAAACGGTAGGATGTCAGGCGGGTACAGCCCAAAACACAGCACCTCCCTCGACTATAATCTGGTGACTAAACCGTCTATAAGGCAAGCTGTCGATACTCGTCTGCAAAGACACGGAGTGTTACCGGTACCCGTGTAGAATCCTATTCACACTCAATTCAGGGGTTGATCAGGGTGGTGGATAAAATTGAAAGATGTGTTGGTACGTCTTGGATACAACACTGTCAAACACCGATGACGATGTGGCATGTTTCGGGTTCACGACAGGAGCGTCCGAGGACGACACTGGTGCGCGTTTGTATCGACTGCTGGGTCGGGGTCACCAGTGTTAGCTCATGGAGGTTGCTGGATGTGATCCATCGAGATGAAACCCACCAGTACCCTAGTCGCAGCTTCCATCAAGAGTACCATCTCTCCACCTTTCGTCTGTCTTTACACAGTCAAACTTTCCCTTCCCGAGTCTCTCGTTCACCTCATTGTGTCTCTCGCACAACCACCGGCTCAATCCCGCACGTCCACCCACATCTGGAGGATGTTGCTTCATCTGCTCCTCTAGATGGGTAGCGCAATGAGAGCAAGGGTACAGCACCGGTAAAGAGTGTAGCAAATTCAACATGTTGGCGCGTTGAAAAGGAGTGGGTCGCTCAGGGTAGTAAGTAGCTGTTGTGTGCAAGAACGTCCAGGTTGCGTTCCCCAGTTGCTCGACATCTGGGGGACAGTTTGCGGGGCGAGTTGCAGGATCGGATTCATTCTTGAGGCCACTTCCAGACGCGAGGGCGGCCATCATCGCTGCCGTTGTTTTCCCCGAGGTGGTTTGTGAGGATGACTGTCTTGGCCTCCAGTTTCGCCATGCCGTACAAATTTTGCAAGGCTTTCCATCTGGACCAATGACCATGCCCGGGGGCAGCGGCGGCTTTTGGGGAGAACTAGCACTGGACCCAGAGCTTGCGCTGCTCATACGTGGTTCTGTCAAGAGGTGGTAACCCGTAACTGCACGTGACCGTTTCATCGCTGGCGAGCGTCATCTTTTCGGGACGCGTCCACCGCCGTCCAAGTAACTGTGTCACTACTGACCCTAGTTCTTTTGTTTTTAGATTGGAAACATATAAACAGTTCCCGCCATGTCGCAAAGACTGGTGTACACTTCGCTAAGCATTCCGACGGTCATTACTCACCCATCCGTGAGATGTCTTCAATGGTCGGACGATGGTCAGCTCTGTCTCGTCACAAAGTCTGCCGTCCATATTATGGTATGCATTTCTTGTTCGTGAACAATTCCCATCGCGTCAAGTGCATGCAGACACCAGACCATGGAATCAATTTTGGCACACCTGCAGACGTTAAATCTCCTATCCACAATGGGGAGAGCAATCAGCCGCTTGGGTGGTACAGAACAATGATTGAAACGATGCGAGTACAGACTCATTCGTGGCCCAACATGAGCCAAGGTCGTACAGTGCATTTGCCGTGGTTGTCCTGCTCATTCGCTTCTAGGCTGGGGTTGCCTGACTTTGGGATCCCTCGATGTCTCTGTCCGTGCCATAACATGTTCTCCCAGTGGCTTGACATCTCGTGGAAGGTAGTAGCTCCATTTTATATAGGTTTCATCTTCTTCATGTTCAAAAGGTGCATCATAGCAGTCTTGAACTCAAATATGGAGGTTTCCCTATGGGTCGCCGGCAAAAATCATCTAAAAGGCGAATGGCTAAACGTTTGTTCATCCTTTCTGTTCAAGAACCTATGATGTATCATCATTAGATCCAAGACGTGACCGCGTACCTCTTAAGCATTCCGCGGCATGAGCAGGATGTTGACGAGACATCGTGGGTGCTGACAATCCAGGCTATGAGCGAGTCGTGATTCTCATCAATTGTGGACTTTTCCAACCATTACTTTCCTAGGTATCGCATGGTCACGCCAGCCGTGCTGGGGTATCTTTCCTGCTCCGTTGGTGGATGCATCAATTCTCGCACTTGGCACCCGAGCAGGATCGGTGAAATTTTTTAGGTGCATATATATATTGTTGTTGTTCCCTAGCTAAACTTGCATAGGTTTGAACACGGTGATGATTCAGAGGGAACGGTTTCTCTCGTCGGAGAAGTGAAGCTTTGCGAAAGTTGGGTAACAGACATGGCGTGGTCGCCTTGGCTTGTACACGACGGCGGAAAATGTATGTATTTCTGCCCTCCTGCGTATCCATCGTTGACCTTGCTGCTCTGCAGGCAGGTGTTTACTAGCATGCGCCACGGGAGACGGAGGTGTTCTCCTCATAAATATCTCTCAGAAGGTTCAGTTACGAGGGAGTGGTGACTTTATCACCGCTTATGAATTAGACATCGCTTTCGAACGAGCAACTGACATTGTATGCTCTCCCGATAAACGCGCCGTTACAGCTCTTGAATGGATAGCTGTGCCCGGAAGAAACGTAAGAATTTTATCGCATAGCAAATATTCGATAATCTTTTCTGTTCTCTTAGCCGATTCTTGTGTATTCCAAACCTGGCGTGATTCATCTATGGTCTTCGCCGTCGTCACCTGCCGGATGGCATGGCGGCCGTGTGTTCGCCATCCAGACGCAAAAGTTATCAATTGGGTCTTCCGCGTTTTCCCATGTCTCGGGGTTTTCCTACGTGACGGAAAAGGACGTACTCGTCATGGCACTTCTAGACGGGTCCCTTCATGTTATTCATAATATGTCAACCGAGCCGTCCTGGGTTCCCACATCATCAAATGACCAACTCACATCAGAAGTACTTTCACAGGCATCTCGTGCGTTCTTTGCCCAGACAAATCCTGTGGGCGTTGCATACGTGGATGTGAACCGAATCAGCGGTTTGGTTTGTTATGACTCGCATTCCACTTTCACCTGGATTTATGAGTGTGTCTCCGTTGTCCCTCCCAAGTCAGGCTGTGACTCATTGTTCCATTAAGGTCATTAAGACCCTCAGATTTTAGCTACAAACATGACGCGAAGCACGAATGCGTGCTTCTCACTGCACCGTATTGGACGCTAGATGATGACACCATTTTAAGTGCGGCACACGAAACACTGGTTCAGTTTGATTGCGGTAATTATGCCCTTGACATTCTTTCCGGGGTTATGTTGATCCTGATGTCATGTGCAGCAACAAGAGCCACACCACTGCATCAGCTTCGGCCCCTCCTTTCGCATCTGTGCAATACGGGCCGCTTCGCTGAAGTATGTCCTCGGCTGTTGGAAGTATTGGATCGGCCTCCGCCGGACGAGTCACACACAATGTCTGTGCCACCGTCATTTCAGGTCGCAGGAGCGGAGCTCCAGCGCCAACTTCGAAAGAGCTTGGCCACTCATCTATTTGGTTGGAACGGTCTTCATTCTCTACGGATGAGATTATCCGTCGCAGATATGTGTTGGGTGTGTGGCGTTTCTACCACCGATCGCTCACCTAATCATGACCGTTATGGTTAGAGACTATGCAAGGACGAGCAATTGCGCATGGATTGCGGACGAGTTGCCCACCGTCAGCTGACTAGCATCTCCCACCGGGTTCTACAAATTTTGGTTCGTCATTTCACTGCCATTGTCACAGCACTTACCCGTAGGTCTTCCCCTATGCTGAAAAATGACTGCCTCATTTTGTATGACGGCGCAGCATCTGATGTTCCATTCGTCCTACGAGTGGTAGTGCAATCGCGACTGGCGGGATCTCCAGCGGATCTATCTCGTGAGGCTGAGGCGTTGTCGAACAAGGTGAATGCGGCGATTGCGATCGATCCGTTGATAGCTGGCTTGCATGAACTGTGTCCGGCCTGCCACACCGAGGTGCCACTGGAGGACATCACACGTGCGGCGTGTCCAAAGGGCCATTCTTGGGGTGAGGGAAATATGTGACCTCGTGCAGAAAGGTCTTCTTCCTGAACGCGTTCACAGCTCGTTGTTCGGTGACTTCTTTCATTTTATCAACTTCGATGGTCAGGACTTGCATAGGTTGCAACCGTAAAGCCCTTCTACCTGTGTCTCAAAGCTCGGCTGTAGATGAAAGCTGGCTATCCGCCGCCGCACATAGTTGGGTTGTAAAGGAGCTTTTAGAAGCTGTTCAGCGCTGTCTTTTCTGCGGCAACAGTTTTGTAGGAATTGTGTAAGGGGAGTGTGCCCTTGGGGCTCTAAGGGGGCGATACTGCTTTACTCCGCACAAAATGAAACAGATATGCATCGATCCACGTTTTTTCGCAACCACGATAATTTGCCGTTCTGTAAATACTTGTCATCAATTAAAATCGTACGATAAAGCGAACAGCGTCTCGTTGGCCCAAAGGTCTATCGCTGTTGGGAGGGTTTTGCGGAGACGTCATCCCGCAGCTTTGCTCTCAGCCTTTGGAGTGCCTTCCCCAGCTGGTTCTCCCCCTTTCCATCAGGACCTACCCCCCAAAACGCGTCCTTGTCAGAGTCCTGGTGACGGCCGCCGAGAGTGAGTTCTTACCCCATAACTTTGGGGGATAGGAAATTGATCGCTTACCTCGACGAGTTCAGCATCGCCCGTAGAGAGAAGTTCACGTTTCAGGTGTCCGTTCTGCGTGAACTTGTGCCAAAGTACCATGTCCATCTGTGGTATAGATCAGTCGCCAATCAAAAAAACGCCGCTTGCATGCGTTCGAAGCAAAAGAAGGGGGGGGGGACCCTACCATGTCGACTCTGATGCGTAGCCAGTCCGGGCGGACCTCTGGATTAAACCTGTGGGTCTCGTCGAACACGACGCGCGGACGAGGAGAGCACGTCCGTATGTGTTCCCCCAACTCGGGTCGGTGATCGAGGAACTATGAACGGCTGGACGTGAGATCATCTGTGCGTCGCCACCATTGCGCCCCACCCCCTTGTACAGACGGACTCGACAGACACATGTACGTATATCGAGCCCATCCGGGCTTTGGAGCTTACGGCTGCCATCGCAGTGGGTGGGGTGTTCTGCTGGTCCCCTCTCGCTCACCTTGAGTGACTGGAACAGATGCTCGCTCGTCGGGTAGCGTTTCCCTTGGTACTCGACCGGGTCGGGAGAAAAGTTGGTGAATCCATAGTACGGATCTTGGGCGTGGTAAAACAGAATACGTTTGGGAGGCTGATCTTGCCTGTGTTTCATCGACCCGTCTGGCGATGCAGAGTGCGGACGCGGTGGGGCCCCGCTGTGAAGGAGCGATGTGGAGGACGCAGTCGGCTTCGCGTCGTCCGCCCTGACGACTTGCAAAGCTGTCTGGACGACCCTGAGTCCGGCCCCGCCATCGTCATCGGACACACAGCCCCGATGATCGCCCGCTCCGAGCCCGAACTTCCCCAGCGACTTCTTGACCGCGTCGATCTTGCGACGCGTCAGCGGCTCGTTGGACATGACGCGCACCCTCTGGACGATGTCGATCGCGAATGTTTGACCTGAGTCATTGCCCGTGGTGGGGCCCTGACCAGAGGCGTGTTGGCCACTCTGGGCGGGCGCTGGCGTCATAGTAGGCGGTCGTTTCTGTAACATTCTCTTTGACTTGATGCGAGTACGACCAGCAGTGGTGGTACTTTATAGCAACTTGTTGGGCAGCGACACGTCCATGCAACATGGTCTCGCTTGCACTCACCACGTTGCTGCGGTACGACGCACGACACGTCCAAGTCGTGCCCCGTGCGGCAGCGGTGCGACCCCCACGTGGTGACACGGTATACATAGTACGGTACTGCCCCCATAAGACTCCACCTACTACTACACTATGCCCACATCCAGTCGTTGCCAGGTGAGTTCAAGCTCGCACGGTCGTTTCCGTCTCTCACATTGTTCCTCTCCGAAATGTATAGGTTTGTGGCATTAAACCAAAGTATATCGACGCTACGGGCGTAACCCATTCGTATTGTGGCAAGACTTGCGCACGTTCTGTCGCTGCCGTGAAAGGGCCAAGTAGCGGCGCTCCAGGCCGCTGCATTATTCATGGATGTAAGAAACCACAAGACCCTTTGTTCCATACATTTTGTTCGTCTGATCATGCAAAGTACGCGCGTCAATTGCATGTTGGGGCTGTGTAAGCTTATTGGTTCTAGGTTGGCCGTTAGTTCCGGTATTGTGCCGGAGTGTACTCGATGCCACACCTTGCCGCAGTGCACTGGGAAAATGTGCAACGAGTGCACCAGGTTGCCGCCAAATGAGCTCCGAATGTGGAATATCAAACGCTCGGGCACTGTTTGGAGAGAATGTGAGTCTGATGTTCGCCCGATCGAATCAACGCTCATCGTCCTGATCAGTCGAACGTGAGTGGAAAGACAGATGGAAGACCGGAACAGTAGCCACGATCGATAAGCTGTTTGAGATATCCTACCCATCGGATGTTGTTGCCAACAAGGAAACCTTCCGGTATGGGTGGATTTCTACTGCCGTTTCTGGTTGTTGAAAATCTGTCCGCAGACAGAGTCTAGAATCCGACGGAGGTGTCCGGTTATTACGCACGTTTCACGCCTCTCAGTGCATTTGCGACATGGGTACCAAAGGCACGGTTTTATGCGACTGGCATTCTTGCGGGATTTGTAATATTGTAAAGTCCGGCTTCGAACATGTCGCGTTTGGGGCTCCTGGCAACAAAGGAAGGTCAGTTGTCACACTCCCCTGTCTGGTACTCAGTACTCAACTTTGACCCGCATTTTTCAGACACGGAGATGGTCTGTATTCTTCTTCGGATCCTTCCGTGGCGGATCGTTTTTCCACCTCATGCCTGAGCTCACCCTATCGAGTTATGATAGCCTGCGATGTCGCCCTACCGCAAAACCTGAGAAAAAACAATTCGGTTTGTCATTTCCCATCAGTAACCTCCGTTTTCTGATGGAATGGACAGGTTCTGATGGGGGACCGAGTCGTGGTGCGAGATTCAGGGACAATTACTCCAAGATTCATCGTCATGTACACTACAGGCAGTTGACGGACTGAGCCTGGACTGCCATCCACCACGACCCTCTGCATTATGCAGTTACAGAGTTAGAGCTTGCTTCGTCTTGAGATCCGTCGTCTATTTATTGCGAACCTGTGTTCAGTTAGTAATCTCAATATGAAGGCACACCTGGGTTACCGATTCTAGTCATCGTACCATATCGATAACATCGCCTCGTCGTACACTGCCAAAGAACTAGGCCACGATACACGGAAGTTTCCACCCAATAGAAAGCCAGATCAATATCAAGGATGCAATGTGTCAAACACACACCTCATAAATTCAAATAGAAGGAGCTTCTGTGCCACTATCTCAGAAAAGAGATACGGATGGCACGGATGACGTGAAGAGCAGAGAGACTGTCAAGACGCTAGCCCCTGCTTGGTCTTATTGTGAGCCGGAACGAATCGGTAGAAGTATCATCGGAGCACCTTCAATATCATAAGTTTGTTGCATAGACAAAGCTCCGAGTGGCACCGCCAACGTGGCAGACGCGAGGCAGCTGGAGCTCCGCTCATCGTGTGCTCTGATCCTTACATTCATTCAACAGAGAAGGCCGACGTCGCGGTCGTTGTCGGTCGGCGTAATTTACGATGACTCCGAGTCTGTGTGAGGTGCGTCCTAATATCCCTCACTCCATCGCCGTCTGGATCGAACCAAATCTTTCAGAATTGCCACAAGAAACCGAAATTCGGGACTCACAGGTTCTGCGGCAAGACATGTGCCGCACAAGCAGCGGCCACATCGAAGCAGTCGCAGCCGCATACCAAAGCAGGCCCAAGAAATACGGGTCGTCAGGGAGGATCTCCGCAAAAATCGGTCCAACTGTGTACAGTAAGTCACATCATTGTCGACGCCGATCAATCGTGATCCAGCGCCATTCATTTTCGATGGTCGTCGATCCGTAGTACTGTGGTCAGAAGCCCAAGTTCAATGGGTTTGATTATTGCGGCAAATCCTGCGCCGCACTGGCCAACGTTGCCCAGACCAAACTACCCACAGCACAAAGGGTGCCAACTACGAAACAGAAGACGACGCACGCGACGAATGCACCTCCCAGTAATGCTAGTGCTCAGGGTCGCGCACCCGCGAAAGCCCACGGGGCACTTCGGACGAAGGCGGCCGCACCTCAAGGTAGCGATCTTGATAGTCTTTGTATGAGATTTAAATTGATTTTATTGAATAGTAGACGATTCCGCTGAAGAAGACGAGGAACCCGAAGAAGAGGAAGATGGCAATGTTTCTACCGATCTAGACGCGTATCCATCGGATTCAGGATCCGAATCTGATGATGAACCAAGCGTGCCGGCGGTGGCTGCACCTCGACCAGCTGCGAAGAGTAAATCAAAAGGTGGTAAACCTGGCAGTGGTGTACCGAGGATCGCCCCTGGTATATGCGCAATTCCAGGGTGCGGGGTGCCGTCTCACGTCGATAGGAATGGCGTGAAGACTATGTACTGTTCAATAAAGCACCGAGAGTGAGTGTCAACCTGGCTCAACGACATGGACCACTCACGACGCGTGCTCTTGCAGGGAAGCAGTCAAGCTGGGATTAGAAGCGGCCTGTATCATGTGCAGAAGATATCCGCAGAGTGGCTCAGATTATTTTTGCTCGTCCGCGTGCAGGAACCAGTCCATGACGAAGACTTGAGGCGGATTTTCGAGCACTGCAGTTACTAGCTTGTACCATTTTATGAATCAACCTCTAGGGTTGTCGCTGGACGCCGACCAGTCGAGCCTGTACCGCAGAGAAACGAAAAGAATGAGCAGAAGTAGTTCGAGTGTTGGAAGTGCAGTTGTGCCAGCTAATCTCGCTTACGTCAACCAAGAAAATATTCACCTCTCCGAGCTGCACGCTAACGTATGGGTCGACTACGACGTTCACGGACTCACAAAGCCCAACGCGACATCCATAGGGCCTCTCGCACAAGGGTATGTCTTCTCTAACCTATCCAATAGCTAAATCACCTGAGCCCAAGTCAGGCCCGCACAAAAGATCTTGATCAGATACAGCTGATCGACCTGGATCCAAAAGTAAGTCGCTCGCGCTCAAACCCCAGCGCTCCCCCCGCGCCCTGTCCGCTGTGCGGTGTATCAGTTCCCCCAGTCTCAGATTAACTGCGACCGAGGACATTTTCACCGCTTACAATGATGATACGGTCGACCGTTGGTCTTGCGTTTGGCTTTGACGAGCTAATTTCTTTTTTCCCCTTGTACCCCACCCCCACTCGCCGTGCTTTCGGTAGAATCGGGCTGCACTGGAGGCGCAGCCACTTGATTTCGACAAGCCGGGTCTGGCCCAGCACTATTGCGTCGAGTGTGCCAAGTACGTCCCTTCATCCGTCATGTCATCGTCCCCTCTTCTTTATATATGTACTTTATACTCACATTCTCTATCATTTGCCCTCTCCCATTCTTCAGGTATTACGAGACCGACACCGCGTTACGCTCGCACTGGAAAAGCAAAGTGCACAAAAAACGTTGTCGTGCACTCAAGGAACCTGCGTACACCATCGAGGAGTCCGAACGCGCTGCCGGGTTGGGTAGAGAGGGGAAACGGCCTTCGTCCACAACGGGCACGCGGTTGTCTGCCACCGCCCCCACTGCGGCTGTTGCGTAGTCTTCTGTCGCATGGAGTCGTTGCTTATACGATCTGCCTGGTACGACTCATGTTCACTTGCTCGCTATGGATTGCTTCCATTGCCCAGGCGTATTACATTCCCGAGATTGCTGAGGACACGTTGAGAAGGGGATTTAGGGGAATGAGACCCAGCCTGGGTCCACGCAGGTGGCACCAACAACATGAAAAGAAAAATCTACCACTTAGCAGCCATTGTAAATTACAAGTAGTTGTGCATGCACTACCATACATTAGCTGGTTCCATACCAGTAGATCGTAACACGCGTAGCAAGTCAGTGCACATAAGTTAAGCAGGAGGAAAACCCAAAACTACCGTCAATCAACCCTAATAAACGCAAATAGTCCCAATTTACTCGCAGAGAATCGAGAAAAAAAGTGAAAGCGAGTGGTGGAGCGACCGTTTAACCGCCAGAGTGAACAGAATAACTCGTCGCTCTATCTCCTTCCGTGCGTCTCTCCATGTCTGATTCATCGTCCGACCGTCCGTCCAACGGTGCCGTCGAGTATATACGTATCGTGCCGTCGTGACTTCCCGTTGCAAGCATCATAGGATCATCTGTGGCATAATTCCACCCAATACATGTGAGATCTCCGACTCCAGGAGTATTTTGAGGCCGTATGCAGTGCAGAAGAGCGGCTGTCTCTCGGTCCCAGATATGTACATCACCCGCTGGCATGGACCAAGATTAGCAACCATGACAAGAAGCATCAAGAAAGTGATACCAACCTTTCCCAGCACACAGAACAAACTGGTCGTCTTTACCACCAAAATGACATGGGCCAGCAATGTCAACGGCGCCCTTGAGCGCGAATGTGTGTTTCAGATTCAAACGAGATGTCTGCGCGTACTCGGCTCGATCTCTGTCTCGTACCATTTCTAGCTTCCATAATTGAGGGGCAGCCTGAGACGAAATGGAGTAAGTGCGGATATCCATCCAGTCCACGAGTGCTTACTTTCTCAGGTGATAATAGGACTGCCGGTGTTTTCCTTGCAATAGAAATATCGCGAACATCATTCGCAAACGGCGTTTGACTTGGGAAATGTTAAACTTAAATAATCAACGCGTAGGCCGTGTCACCCACCTTTCCCTCGTCCTACTCTGCATATTGTATACTGGTGAATAACGTTATTAATCATGGGGATCCGGCGGAAGTGTCAATAATAAAATACATACCGATAATGCGCTTCTCGACTCTAGTATGACGGCTGGGTTGGGGCCCAGAGAGCGATGTTATTGAGGGCCCCACGCCAACCAACCGGGAACAATCTGGTGTCACAGCCACGTTAGTCAGCCGGACTTGTCCGAGGTGGTAGACATCTAGGACTTTTCCGTGGAGATCCTGGGAAGAACGATACGTTAACAGAAGTGCACACTCTCGCTAAAGCGACGACACGCACCAGTTTCACAACGTCACTGCCCTCAACGGACAAGAAGGCTATTCATGATTGTCAAAACCGGGTTGATCCTTCGGAAGTAAAAGTCTTACCATCCCCAGTGGGAAGCCATGTAATAGACTGGACCGTGTTTTGGCGATCTATCGTTTTTTTACACACACCATCCTGTTTAATTTGTCAGGATCACCGTTAATCGGGGAGGGAATGATCTGACCTCTGACCACACCTTGACCGCGCGTGTGAGTCGAGTAAGGAGTATCCTACCGTTCGGAGACCTCATTGAAAAATGAGTCCAAGACCAAAGTGAGCGGAAAACAAATGCCCTACCAGGCGACTTGTCCGATGAATCCTCGAACGTGCACGAGTATGCGGTGGGTAGTGAAGCTGTCCTAAATGCTAGATCAGCCGCAAGGCGAAAGCATTCCATTAGGTAACTCACCCCTACGCGGAATATGACGGATGTCCTGTCCCAACTGATCCCATTGTCAGACCGGCGTAGACTGATGACAGGTATACCTTACCTCGAGGTAGCCAAGTATCGTCCATTCGGAGAGAATTGGAGGTGTCGAACAAGTGCTTGGTGAGCGGCCATCTCTTGCGATGTACCCAGTGCCTTCAACTTGTCAATGGCACTGGTTACCCGTACTCCACGTAATGACATCCCAGGATCCGGGAACCGACCGGGAGACATCATCACGGCCGCTGATGCGGGGGCTATTGGAGTATCGAACGAAGAATTCCTGCGTGGGGACATTGGTCGGGAGGTGGCCTGAAGCATGATTACAGAGCGGATCGCGTTCACGAACCGCTGGCGCGCATCAGAATGTCGTGTTTCTGTAGTCTCATCTGACCGGCCCTCAGTACTGGACGCTGGATTTTCGGTGGTGATCGAGCAAACTGAGAGGGCAGCCTCACGTTTAGGGACAAACGGAGCAGGTTCCGGGTGATACACTGGGGGGCGAAGAGGGGCACGGCTGCGGGGACGAGGCTGAGCAGTCTCTACAATTGGAAGCAACTCCTTAGGTTGTTTGGGCTTGATAATCCAATCTGTGAGATGTCTCAAGTACCCTCGCGCGGCAGCAATACGGATGCTGCACCAGCGCAAGGAGATCCGGCCGGCTCGCGCAACACGAGTGTTCGCCAAGTGATTGGTTGTTTCCGAAATCACCTCCTCAAGCCACTTTTGTCCCTTGTGTTGGACGAATATCCATCGTTCCGATGCAAACCAGGCAGAGACAGCAGCAAGACCAAATGATGTAACAGCCTATCATCATATCGTGAGTAAGAGACTGGAACGTGGAATGGCCAAGTGGGTAGACTCGCCGTTAGAACGGTGATTATCGTCGAGGTTACAGGTCCCTGATGAAAACACCTAAACATATGTATGACGACAGTGGAGCAAGTCGGCATACCTGTCCAGATGAGTATGTAAAAAGCATAAGCCCAGCGGAGAAGCAGGCAACGGACATCACCAGGAAGACCAGTGGAGACCGTTTGATCCAGATGAGGACCCACCACGGAACCCTATGCCCAGGAGAACGGCTGAATGAGGTCAGCCTCTCGATTGGGTGACGCCCAGAAGCTAAAAGAACCTACTACATAGCCTGCTTCCAAGTTAATCCCAGGAGACTGTTCACTGCAGCCGCAATACTGAACACCAGGGATGAAAACCAGAAAGCATTCACGGAATCCGCCAACACATGGCCAGTCGCACTGTATGAAAACTGTAACGTAGTCGCAGTAACCGCCGAGAAGAACGTCGCCACAGTCGACAGATTCAATAGATTCGATGCAGCATGTTGCTGATGGAATCTGATTGTAGGGACACCTGTGTAGCATATCAGTGCACTGCATCCCATGATGCCTCCACACTCACCGATCTCGATGAACATGGAAAGCGTCCCCGTAATGTTGTCGATGTGATCGCCGATCTCCGTAGTGAGGTCGTGTACGTAGCGCTGCACTGCTGGCGAGCGAAATTGAGCTGAACAAAGAAATCATGTCAGTTTCGATACATAGGAAGAAGAGCGGATGCCAGCGCTGACTCTTGTATTCAGCCAGACACGATGCCCAATACTAGACACAGAAGTGTCAACATGAGTGAACTCAGCAAAACTCGACATACTTTCAAGTCACCCTCAAACCCCCGCATGGACTGGTTAACAGCCTCATCAGTGAATTCCGGGAACTCATTGAGGCAATTGAGGAAGGTCACAACGTCCTTGGCAAAACTTTCAAACTGGTTTGGAAGTGTATCAGGCTCCAAGTTGTCCTCCAATAAGAGTTTCACGACGGGAGCGCGTTGACCACGCCAAGGAGCTCGTCGCTGCCGGTGCATGAAATTTGGATTAGGAAGAGCCTCCCGAGGTTGGCGCGCAATCTTGCGAGGGTACAGGTTCGCAGCATTTTCTCGAAAAAGAAACAAGATCTTTGTCAGCCGTTCACGTAACTTGAACGCGGAGGAGAGAATCCCAACTGAACTCCCCAGCTGGCGGGCAGCGTTTGCGAAACTGCGGAGCTGACCATGGATGAAGGGCAGAAGATGAACACAGACGTGTCACATACCTCCTTGTCGAGATTCTCTATCCGCCTAGGAGCGGTTGAGTTGAGCTGACCCCACATGCAACTCCAGAGCTTACCTTTCGAATTTGAAGAACTGTTCTGCACCAGCATTCGATAGCTTCTCATCGAGAGAGGTTGCTACAAAGAACCCATCAGGCACGTTGTCCATTGCAGACCCTAAAGCCACTCACGCAAGTCTTCTTCTAGCGTTGGCGGCGAGGCGACATCTGAAGGGATGTATTAGGACGCGAAAGCCATACCAATGAGAAATGGAACGCACCAGCCTCGAACGCGCCGTCGTTGCTCAACTCAGAAAGCATATCTATCAAGCTGAGTATCGTTTGCTTCCGCTTCAAAGGATCACCAGACTCCATTCGAGCATACGGGCTATGCATGCTAGAGATGTTTGGGCTCCCTTCAGGAAAGCTCCTCCCGCCATGGGAACTGCCTGTCGGCTTTGCTTGAGCCCCTCGAGAGCGAGAGCGAGTCCGCGGCATGTTTTCGACCGTACCTCGTAGCATGAGAAGTGCTTGATAAGGACGTTGAGAGGGAGCCCGGGGCGAAAGTAAAGAGAAGCTCGAACGATGGATGGAACTATAAGGTGGGAATTAAGGGAGGTGAACGAAGGAGTTGTTCCGACTTTGAAATCCAAACAGAGCTTCGAGTGCTCTGGCCATGCTCCTCGCGCAGTAGAGAAAAACGCGAGATTCATTCCTCCGCTTTTTCTCGTTCAGCACACGCTTAGTGTTACGAAAGCAATCGGGACACTCAGCGAACTGAACCAGCGCGTAATTGCCTTGAGGAAGCATAGCGAGGCGAGCGACCCTGAGTTGAGGCCGAGTTTAGAAAGAAGGCATGCTCACCAATAGCTAATTAAAATCTATCTCGGTCCATGATACTCCACGCCGGTCTGCGGAATACATAAAGACAAGCAATAGGGGGCCATGGCTTTCTTGCTAATGGCTGGCCAAGATGGTGGCAACGTAAAAGTGAAGTGACGATTTGGGCATGGATCTGACGTGCTGATGCAACGTGTTGAGAAGCGCGTGAAATCATGAGAGCGGTCATGATAGACTGCCATCGGCTTCGCAATCAAAAGCAGCAAAAAATCGCGATTCATGGAGATGGGAAGCGTGAGGTCCGGTCAGGACGGTGCTTGAAGCTGAAACATTGACGGAGATGGTGGAGCATAAGGAGATAGAGGGTGAGCGGAGGGTGAGAGGAGATGCGGGCAGTAAGCCCGGGTGTGTAAGCTGATTACCTGACGCGAGACGCTTATCCAAAGATACATACCTAAGACTGATCGGAAAGGACGACATGGAGGACCGGGGAGGTAGACGGAGCTGTGCAAGGAGGACTTCTCAGACCGCAGCTCTGAGAAGTCCTCCTGGACCTTTTACTCGTGGAGTAGAACACTGCCCGGGCTGGATAGGGCTGCCACGGTGATGTCCCATGGCCCTAAGGGCAGAGAGAAATGAAATGAACGCTCATTGCGGGTCAGGACGGTCCACAGCAACGTGGCCAGGTAGTAGTAAACCTAAACAATATGGTTAAGTGACAAGGTACAAAGTTTCATACACGATTAGGAAAAACCAAGAACGCCGATGCGTATCCTCTCGTGGAACATTGTGGGTCTTCACAAAACGCTCCAAGTTTGTTCTTACGACCGCGGTCTTGTTGTAGAACGGTATTCGGACCCTTCCCTTGTACCATCCGTGCGTGTTCCCTCCTGCCGTCACGTCTCGCTCAATGTCTGCCAGATGGAACACGTTCAAGTCCTTTCATGAACTTCTTCTCCACCTTCAAGCAGATATTATATGCTTTCAAGGTGCGTCGTCAACTTCCTTCTCATTCCTGCACTGACCCCATTCATCATAGAAATGAAAGCTTCACGGGCTAGTCTTGACAGAAATATCGCCGTCCCAGACCCATTTCACGCCTTTTTCTCCTTTCCCATCAGCAAAGGCGGTTACAGTGGCGTCGCCGTGTACACAGACACCCGAATAATCACACCACTCAAAGCAGAAGAAGGCCTCTCAGGGATCATACAGCCAAAAGTACAGCTTTCGATGGACGAGCGCATATCACATTCATATCCCTCTGCTCACGAAATGCAACTGATGCCCGATGACCAGGATAATACTCCTTCCGATCTCGTTTCGTTTGATGCGGAAGGACGAGCCCTCGTGCTTGATTTTGGCCTTTTCGTCCTTATCAATGTTTATTGCCCTAACGAAACATCTGATGCCCGTCTCCCGTTCAAGATGAACTATCACTTTATGCTCCAAGAACGCGTCAATAATCTCATCAGGGAAGGACGGGAGGTTATCGTAGTAGGTGACATAAACATCTGTGCTACGCCACTCGACCACTGTGACGGCCATCTCGCCAGCAACGCGGCGACGTTCTATGATCACCCCGCGCGAGCCTGGTTCCACAGTTGGCTTACTCCAAACGGAAGCATGGCTGATGTGGTGCGCTCATTTTGGCCAGGCAGAAAAGGAATGTACACATGTAAGACGCGCGTTTTCCCTCTCTTCCTTATCGGTATCCTTTTTCTGACGCGACTTCTTTCCACGACGATACCACAGGCTGGAATACCAAGATCTCTGCACGGGAGACGAATTATGGGACTCGCGTAGATTACATCCTCGCCACAAAGGGCATACTGCCCTGGATCAAACACGGTGATATACAGCCCTCTCTCAAGGGGTCTGACCACTGTCCCATATACATCGATCTACATGACGAAATTACCACCCCAACTGGCCAAAAGCTGACTCTTCATGAAGTAATGACTATAGGCGGGGGACAAATCGAACCCCCTCGGCTCGCGGCGCGACGCTGGGATGAGTTCTCCGGCAAGCAGACGTTATTATCCTCATTTTTCGCAAAGGGGGAAAAGATGACAGCAACAGCAACAGCAAGCGATACAACACACGATTCGCAACCGCCGGGATCGCCACCTCCGTACTCGTCGCATGCGTCGGCTATCTTATCCACTGATACCGCACCCCAGTTCTCCGATGCTGTGCCGTCGGACCAAGCTCACGTCCAGGATCCAGACTTTATCCATACTTCCGACTCTCTTCCATTCTTGACGTCCTCAACCGGGAGCGGACCTACCCCCCAATCGCTAACTCCCATGCCTTCTCCCTCGGAGAGCGGTGGCGACCCCGAAAAGAAACGCATTGCACCCCTGAAACGCAGGTCGACGGATCCGCCAACAGCAGTCGCGTCGAAACCGAGCAAGAAGCAGAAGAAGGACAAAGGCATGTATCCAGGCTCAGACGTCGGATCTGGATCTGGACAACGCACCATCGCCGCGTTCTTTGCTCCCTCTCAATCCCAATCCCAACCACCCTCTCGATTTCCACCACAGTCCTCCAAATCTCAGCGACAGCCTCAATCAACGTTGCAGACAGAATGGAACGCGTCTGGGGATCCGCCCCTGCTCTCCTCGGACGGCAATCATGTCACTGACCATCTGGAAACAGACTATCAGCTCGCACTCCGTCTCGCATCCTCGCAAGAAGCGGACCCGCTGCCACTGATATCTTCCACGGCAGATGGATCATCTTCCAATAGCAAAGCAGCCTGGTGTCAGCTCATGGCACCCATCCAGCCCCCTAGCTGTACCGTTCACGGCGAACCTGCCAAGGAGTATACCGTGAATAAGCCGGGGCCAAATAAGGGCAAGACGTTCTTTATCTGCTCTCGGTACGTTACCCGTCGCTCCTCGGGGACTTCGTTGCGTTATCGTTTAACACTGAATTTCATTTGTTCCCGGAATCTTAAAATTTCCGCTCCGGTCGCTCAAACGGCGACGGACATACAGCCCAGTCGGACCTGGTTATGACAAGGGCAAAGGGGAACGTCCTCGCGATGAGATAGATCATAGATACCGCTGCAACTTCTTCAAGTGGTCTGCCGAAGTCAGACGTGAAACACTCAAGAAAGGAGGGTCACAGCTGCCGAGTCGACCGTGACGAAACGTTGATACGATCGCGTCTTATCGTCCCATCAAACCCTGCACCACGCACGACGTATCCTCGTATTCGTGTAACATAATACAGTCGTGCAAGGGACATGCATCTTCCCGAGCCTGAGCCTGAGGTCGTCGGATGGTATGATTGCAAATAGTGTGCGACCCTCCAGCACGAGGAGAGATAGTAATCAATCAATATCATATGTAACCCACCGAGCAGCGGCTGTGGTTGTTTCAGCTCGCACCGCGGACCTGCTTCTTGGCCGGACCAACGGTGGTGTTGTTGACCTATAAGCGGATGTGGAGTGAGGAGCGAACCAGGTTTTGCGTGGCGTGATTCATTCTCACCTTTGTCGCGAACCGCAGTGATGTCAATGACTCATTCAAGTGTGCGGCAAGTGGGGAAAGGTTCAAGATCATCTTTTGCAAAACAGCGGTCATGAACACAGCATCGGGCACGGTCAAACAGTGAACATACCAGCGTTTTCGAGTGCCCGCTCAATGAATGTTGCAAAAGGTAAGTGAGCTACCCAGGGCAAAATCGGAGAAGGGGCACAGCACCACAGGTTAGCGAAGATCCCCACACGATCACCAATAAAAAACAAGAGAGGAAGTCGCAAGAGAGTAGGCATAGATGATCGACCCACCTTCGAATTCCTGTACGGAATGTGTTTCTCCCCTTTCTCCCCCTTCTCACCCAATGCAGCGATGACGTCCCCAAGTGCGCTCAGGCTGCGATTGATATTTTGCGTTTCCTTCAGACGTTCCTTGTGTCCTGCAGCACCGCTTGAGTTTAAACGTTCGCTTCCTGCTAGATCGACGAGATTGAGGCTCCCCTCACATCGCTCCTTCGTGTGTTCGTTGTGCCCAGAAATTCGAAGAGTAAAAACCGAGTGCGACCGCGATGAACGTTCGTTCATAAGTGTTGCAGCCACGGTGCGCCGCGAATTCGCTAATCGCAGGAGCGACGACACTTCACAGGGTGTGCGCAGAGGTATCACATTGACGTCAGTCACTCGCGTACTGACGCTAGTCGCGGTCTTCTCGTGCTTAATCTCATGCTTCTTCTTGTCAAATTCACCCTTCCCGAGTAAGTCATTGACCGTCTCGTTGTACTGTGTTATACTCTGGTCAGTGACAATCAAGCCGCAAACAGGGAACACTCACGATTTCCAAGAATTGTCCGTTCATACTGTACTCCCAACCTTTGCTCTTCAGTGCGTCTGCAGCTCTAAATACTTCATTGACGGCGCGGGGTATCATTCCAACAGCAGCCTCGGCCTACGGAACTTGCTGAGTGAGGAGACGTAAGACCCGAGATGGACTTACGGAGCCACCCTCCATCGTGAAGGATTTGCCAGAACCTGTCTGGCCATATGCGAAGATACAGACGTTGTATCCATCTACGCAACTCTGTGCGAGAAGTGAGATCTCCTCGAAGACGTTGGCTTGCGTAGACTCGGGCTCGAACACCTGAATCCAGCTATCAATAGCGGGTTTTAGAATGGAAACAAGTCCCTACGCGATCGAATGTAAATGCATAAATCTCCTTTCGTTCCTGACCCATTGCGTTGGAGCTTGAGGAAGTGAGGACAATTTCTTTGTGGTCCCTCTTGTCAGGAAACGTGATGTCTGCCACGAGGGCCTTTGTATGATCCTCTGAACTTGGACTACCGTTCGAGGTTGGGCCTGACCGTGTCCTAGCCGCAGGCAGGGAAGCCAGCTCATGAGGGAGGACCGGCCGGACGCGACAAAAAACGCGAATGTTTCCCTTGAGCTCCTGCACCATATTATGCAGCTTCCGGCGAATCATTTCTGACTCCCTCGCCTCTTGCTCGAGGAAAACTATCCGTCTTAGGGCAGACTGGTGGTCGAGATTCTGCTGGGAGGCTGTCGATGTTACAGTATCGAGTTGTGCTTGCAACGCATCCTTTTCTGCTTGAAGTGTATTCATCTGTGCGTTGAGGCTTATCTGGGTCACCGACTGATCAGATACCATGGACTTGAAGGATGCAACATTCGCTCGAGAGAGAGAGAGATCCCCCTTTGCGATTCGGAGGTCCTCTGAAAGTTGCTTCATCTCATTTGCACATTTCTGTAGTTGCATTTCAAAGTCCAATATTTCCTTTGCGTGCTTGAGGCGATGTTTCTCGAGTTCTTCGGAAGCGTCAACGAGCTGACGACGCTTGCCTAGTTCTGCCTCCCTGGAGGAAGCAAGCTCACGGGAGAGCGCGCGGTGGTCTGCTTGGATCTCTGCCACTCTGGCGCGTTCCGCATCCATTTGCTGGGCGATACGAAGAGCATTGACAGTCTGAACACTCTCAATGGACGTGACCTGATTCTGGAGATCCCGAAGGGCATCCATGGTACGGGTGGATCCAGAGGTGACGCGCCCGGTGGACCTGATTGCTGCGGTGGAGGGCTTGGGAGGCGCGCTGGTCGCACGGGTAGTACGACGTGGTGCGGTGAGCTTTGGAGGGTCCGGTCTTGTGAGTCTGGAAGGGGGTTTGTTCCGTGAGGTGGGCTGAGGATGGGAGCTAGCATTGGTGCCGATGGCGGGGAGCTTCCTGGGTTGGTCTTCGTCGTCGTCGTCGTCATCGTCGATGGGTGGCAGCTTGCGTTTGTTCATGGCGTCGACGCGCGGACAGGCGATGGTTCTGGCGAAAACCTGAACTGAAGCGACACACCCATCGCGACGCGTCAGGTCACGTGAGGGTCCCTCCTCCATCTACTCGGTCGCGGTCTGCAAAGAATGACAGTCTCCCTTCACTACGCTAGTCTATTACCGCCAGGCCAACCAAGCCGCGTTCATGTCGAGAGCGACGCCAATAACCCTTTCCACACGAAATCCCTCCCATTTCCACACGATTCGCTATATTTTGACAAGAACAGCTCGTCGGTCGGTGCTACACGTCGATCATACATTACCTTCACCTACTGAGAGACATGACGACGTACTGGAAGGAATTGCATTATCTTTGCTCCATAGGTCAAAGACCTCCATTGCTTCCTGTACGGTCAGGGCATCCGGGACGGCCATGCGTTCCAGACCTTTGGTGAAACCCTGCAACGTGGGAGAGCGCTTTGCATGAGGTCCACCGCACGAAACAGGTGGAAGACCAAGCGTCTCAGCGAGCTCAAGGGGGAGCTGGAACTCGACGTTCGTCGTCGAGAGGGCTCCGACGACTGCACCACGAGTCTAAACAGCAATCAGCGACATTCATACGAAAGCCACGAAGACAGCATAAAAACGCACGAATTGTCGTCTTCCACTTGCAAATTCAAGAAGGAGACGCGGCATGGACAGATGGTAGGGCTTGATGATGGAAAAGTGAGGATCCCGGTACTTGGTCTTGCAGTAAATCGCCTGGAAATCATCGATAGCCAACAGGACAGGGAATCTACGATGACTATGAGAACCAGATAGCCGGAGATATACTTGCAGTGAGGGCCTTACTCGGTTTGTTTTTGTAGCTCCTCCATCAAAGCCATCAAGATGGTTGGCGCCAAGGTTCGTTCCTTGGTGCCTGCTCTCACAAGATCGGAAAGCAATGTCCCTGTTGGGATTGTTGCTCTGCGTTCCAGCTCGACATCCACGGTCGTTTTCAATTGACCCAGCCGGTAGCCGTTCACGGTCAAAAAGCGCTGTAGAGTTTGGAATGCGAAAGCGGTCTGCTGATACAAGCGCACACGGGGGTCGTAAGCGTAGGTCGTTGTAGAGTTCACGAGGTTTATAGCTGCATTAAGATAAGAAAGGGAGAACGGCTCCGATCGGCGAGAATCACAGACCTCGGGGAAAGTAAAAAACGATCCAGTCGCGTGTATGGCAATACTGCAATGCCTGAAGTAACAAGACGCTCTTCCCGCATCCAGTAGCGCCAGCTGAGAATGTGTCAAGAGGATATATGGTAAGAGACGTTTTAACACACTAAGAACGAGTCGATGGTTAGCACTCGACGTTTGGCTGGCGACGTCGAGTCTATTTACGATATCTACGGTGACGTCGCGCACGACGGAACATGGGGCGGAAAGAATTCGGAACTACAAGACTGAACATTGAATACATGCGAATGAAAGATGTGTCTAAGAAGACTGACCTCGACAAGTAGATTCCGGGGAAGACCAAATATCCGGAACGGATCTTTGTCATTGTGAGGGAATTTTAGTGCTTGAGATACGACTCCCGGCGTGATGGTTTCCTAGCGAAATGGAGTGGCAAAACAAGCACGCGGTGGTAAAGAAATGTAAGGGCGAGTAGGGAACAAAGCCGGTGATTTTCTTACTGGATGGAAAGGCTGGAGAGTGGGTCGACTGAGATGGTCAGGTTGAAAAAGTGTGTGTGTCAACTGAGACGTTGGCATCGGAAGAAAAGCCTGTACAACAAAATGAGAACGAGAGAACGATCGCTGAGACGATGGTCACACCGTGTCCCTCCTCCGTCTGGCTGTTGGCTGGTCACCAGAGCCATCTGGTCCTCCTTCGCCGTCTCGTGTGCGGGTCTTGCGCTTGAAGCCAGCTGGAGATGCATACGGTCTCAGCTGGGTTTGGCTGGCTAGCAAGGAACGAGGGACGCGTCTGTAGCATGTGCTGAGCGTCGCCATCGTTCAATTACTGTGCAATGTCACTGAGAACTTGACTATACACTATTAGAAAAATCACGTGACTGTGACGATTATGTGATCCTCAATAGTCAAATTTAAGCTGTCTGAACTACCGTCATGTCGACTCGGAGGACCCCTCTGAGTTCCCGTCCGTTAGATCTATTTTACTTTACCTTTTTCCTAGTGAGTCCTTTTCTGATCAGTGGCCTTTTCTAGTTGAGCTAGTCCGTTGGTTCCATGCAGATCCACTTGCCTGCGTCTCTCCTCCTCGATGGTCAACCATTGTATCCTCCCAGCCTCGTTCCTAGCTTCATCAGCCGGCTTCCAAAAATGTATACCCAATTTTCTGGTGACCCGCTAATCAGCGGTGTCATGGGATACACAGGTCAAAGCATGCACTTTACATGGTTCAAGACTTTCATCTTGGTCGAAATGCGAGTGCTTCGTCTCCTTCACTGGACAATCACCTTACTATCCACACGCCAGATTCTTCCAAGTCCCTGTGTTTATCCTCGGCATGAGAGGACTTTGGAAAGGCATGTATTCGGATCCTGAGCATCCTAGTCACGTTTTGATATGTTTTACAGACTCTCGCTCCATATACCTTTTGTTGCTTGTCTATGGGGCTTCCACGGCAACGACAACCCTGCCTTGTTTGACTGTCCTGCTCTCCACGCCGATAACAAGTGCGCAAGCGATTGCAGCAGGCGTCTACTCCATCACGGAGTCCCAACGTCTCTTGCTCCTATCGAGCTACTTGCCATTCTTTCTGATCCCTTTGTTTATGGCCCTAGACATGACCGTCAGAGTAGCCAAACTTCAACGAGCCGGTTTGATGGTGGAAGCAGGAAAGAAAAATCACTAGAGTGGCGGTACTTTGTTGTGGTATTTTGTACTGCAATAGGGAAGCATTGTGGTGTTCGCATTCTAAAAAATTGTACCCAACTCGCTGTTATGGGCACGAAATAATGATTTATGCAGAAACCTATAATGACTGTGATGCGGCGAAGATATTCAAACGTACACTTCACCCGATTCGGAGCAGAAAACAGAAAACACGGAGATGTCAAGTATGACTGGAAATGTTGCAAGATTGTGTATTCAGGAACAAGACCGGTTGGAGTATAATAGTGAATAATGAAGAGGGCGGATAAAAATAAGAAGTATCCTTCACGAATAGCCATTTCTCGCGGGTCCAGGTATCTCGATCCACTGCTTGAAGGTTTAGAAGGTAACTTGCTAGATTCCTGAGAAATGAAGGCAATCGTGATTTGTAGCGCATATGTGAGTAAGAGGACACCAAGGATGGTTTCGAATCGAGTCTGTCATTGCACACATGACACACAGAGGGTCATCACTGCAGTTGAAATCAGGACGAATGGAAAGGGAACAAATGTATATGATAACACACGATCAGCTGCCCCATGGGCCGTAAACACCCAAGAACCAAAACAAGACTGCAAAAGAAGTCATTTAGTCAGAAAGGCCCCAAAGATTGGCCATTGGCCCGGGCATGACGTGGGCTAGAATAGTAATGATATCTGACTATTGGTTAAGGGTTGATGGTCGAGAGAAGTTCGAAGGCTCACCTAGCAGCTACTAGCGAATTGTCTATGCAGTGCGTGCTGAAAGATATAGTCAGCCCTTGGACTTTCGAGAATTGAGTGATAGTATGGGATGGTCCCGGATGGATGTGAAGTAATACATCCGTAGCGTCGTCAACAGCTTGGATATAGGGTAAAGGCCTAGTAACCGGTACATACCGTAGTACCGCGGTATTTTCTCTTGTGGCCCACCCTGTGATATCCAATGATTAACTGACGGTGCTCATTACACCGTACAAGTTCTTTGGACGACTCCACCACTGGCACAATGAACAACCCGAGTCCTAGTATGACCCCAACTCGCGTCCCCACCGGCCGATGGTTGCACGCATTCGTCTACACCCCGGACTCCACTTGTATGCGGACCAATTCTCCACATCACCCAGCAGGTGACAACGTTCCCAACAGCAACGAGGATGTTTTACCTACGCAGTTCCATTCGCGCTCCCAGACTCAGGCCGTCAGTGGTGGACCGCAACCGGGTTGTGACCCAGTGCAAGGAAACAGCCCGGAGGGGTATGTCTCTATGCCTGCTTTGACGGCTCCAGCGAGGCGCAAGCGGCGGAGTATGGGTGGAGAAGTTCTATCATCAGCCTCTGGCAACACTGCAGACACACACACATTGACACCCGGACCACCTACCCAGCGGTGCACAGGGAAGATATGTCCGCGGACACAGATCACGTCCGCAGTGGGAGGAAGTGATCAGGGCGTCAGTTCCTCTCACTCACTTGCTTCCCCGACTCACCCCCAGCCTCGCCGTATGGTATTGGAAGCTGTGGAAATCATCAGCAAAAGAAGGGTGCGAGGCCATCTGAGGACAGACTGTGATGGGTGTCCTACTCAAAGTGTTCGCGACTCACCATTCTCATATTACCCCACTCCACCTGTCAGCCGCGCACCCAAGGACGTCATGCACAAAAATAGCTCTCGTCCTATCATGGAATCAGAAGGATGTGTTAGTCGGGATCTGACGTTACCGCTGAAGACATCCAAGTATTTTGCATGTATCTCCACTCCTCAGACACGACCCGTATCCAAGTGTAGCGCGGTTCTGACTCCACCTAATTCACCCATCCTGACTGTCCCTGTTTACATCGAGTCTTCCGATTTTGAGTATCCTTCACTGGATACTTCGCTTGATGAGCCAGTGAAAGAACCAGTGGACAAACCGAGTCTCTCATCATGGCACAGCAACTCTGGGTTATTTGACGATCTCATGATCATGTTGAGACGATTGAAGCCGATATTGGTGCAGGGTGTGTGATTTTGTCTATGTTTCAATTAGCCGCCAGTGAATTAATTTCTTTGCCTGCTTGTGCATGGTCAAACAGAGAGTATACAAGACGACCCATGGAAAGTGCTGATCGCTGTCCGACTACTTAATGTGACGACTGGGAAAGCTGCTATTCCTGTCTTTTGTAAAATTATATCACGCTGGCCGACACCACAGGATCTTGTGCACGGTGAGTTATTGAATCACCCTGACTTCATTTTGACCTTGGGCAGTCTCTGATGTGACGACTCAAGCCTCACAAGATGAGCTCGTCGAACTGCTGAGACCGCTCGGGCTTTACAACAAACGAGCGAGGTGGCTCAAAGACATGTCCGAGTACTTCCTTGGGGATCGAGAAGGTTGGAGTTGCTTGAAAACATCCATGGTGTGTCTCCCGTCCGAGGAGTACACCGCTCCTACTGTACCCCAGTTGCACTATCCTGGAGTGGGTCCATATGCAATGGATTCGCTGCGCATCTTTTGTATGGACGACAAGGATACGTGGAAGTGGGTGATGCCTCGAGACAAGGAGCTCGTACGATATCTGGTACGATATCCTCCTAGCCATCACCTTGTCCTTGTCGACTGATATGATTGTGCAATAACAATAGCGTTGGCGGTGGGCTGTCGAGGAAGGGAAGGTATGGCACCCTGCAGGGATAGGTGTGATCGGGGGCATCAACGTCCCATATTTGATCACGTTAGTGGACGAACTTGCAATCCATTACGATAGCACTATCGGTGGAGAGGGGTATATGTATCATTTTTGCAACGATCTATGTGACATGTTGACAAGCAATATGACAGGACAAGGTACTCCATAGCCCTGAATTACTTGAAACGTCGGTGATAACTCGGCGGTTCACACACATCTAATGATATCTCATGTCAAGTGACTTTTGGATTTGCGGATAAATGGGAACGCAGATCCAAAGTGAAAGCAAGTGGAAGCAGAGGCATCACACTGCCGAGAACGACAACAACAAGCCAGCCATATCTTTCGGGCAGACAACACAATGCCACACGCTATTTCAGCACTGCTACTGGTAGGAGAACGAATGACTGAGTAAGAAGTTGGTGCGTCCACTAAGAAGTATCAAATCGGGCGTTATTGATAACGAAAGGTCACGGGTTGGGTAATTATGGTGTGGAAATGTGGCCAGATTCTCGAGCTTTTGTGAGAATATTTCGAGATCAGAGGCGATTGTTCTGATGTTGCTTTGGCAGAGTAGTACATTTGGGTCTGGATGGTGCTGCAAGTGGCAACTTCTTCTGGCATCCATTGATTCCAATCACTACCAGATAGTTCCCATACCATAGAGTCGTGTGGTCTGGATCAAAGGTTCCGTCATATGGCATCGCCCATTCAAGGACCAGAGCGAGTGTCTTCAACCGGTTTTCGGATACGATTAACGTTCACTTCACAAACAGGTTCTGGGAATCATCAATCAAGGATCACCCTCAATCGACCTGTGGTGCCTGAAATGAGAAGAGACAGTCAACAATGACTGCGAGTTGACTGAGGACACTAGGTTCGAAGATTCTTGCCAGTGAGCGCACTGTGACCCGGATAAAAATAATCATTATGCAATACTTAGTGTTCTATAACAGCAACCGTGACTGGCAGTATAAGTATGATCAGACGGCCACGGTAATCACCAGCCCCATCTTATCCCCCCTCTATTATGGCAATTTCAGTCCCTTCGCCTGCCCTTCCCACTTTCCAGAATCTAGGTAGCACCATTGACCCGAACTGCGACATACGGGCCATTGTCAATGACTGGTTTGTCAAGTTCGTCAGAGCAATCGGTCTCAAGGATGTACCAGCCATCGTTGATTTGTTCCTTGACGGCGTCTTTTGGCGTGATATGCTTGCACTCACTTGGGACTTCCGTACTTTTGAAGGCAAGGACGCTGTGTCCAAGTTCCTCCAAGACCAACTCCCCGTTTTCGGCCCTGAACCGGACACCTTCTCGCTTCAACAGGACCGCACAGAACTCCAGCGACCGTTTGAAGATATTGCTTGGATCCAGGCTTTATTCAAATTTGATACCAATGTCGGCCATTCCTCTGGCGTATTTAGGCTCGTCCCTCTTCCAGACGGCACATGGAAGGCCCACGTAGTTTTTACCAACCTTGAGGATCTAAAGGATTTCCCGGAACGGACTGGACTTTTGAGGAACTTTCAACCGGACCATGGTAAATGGGCCACCAAGCGTGAGAGGGAAAGAGAATTTCTGGATGAGGAACCCTCAGTGGTCATAGTCGGCGGAGGGCAGAGTGGTTTGGATGTTGCCGCGCGTCTCAAAATGCTGGGTATTAATGCGCTCGTTGTGGAGCGAAACCAGAGAATAGGGGACAATTGGAGGAAGCGTTATGCTGCACTCTGCTTGCATGACCCAGTATGTGAGTCTGACATTTTGTTTCTCTGGTTTGCCCTTTTCTTATTGTACCGCAGGGTATGACCACATGCCCTACCTGCCGTAAGTGCATACTTCAGCCAAGGGGAGCGTGATTGATCGATTTCAGGTTCCCACCTTCCTGGCCTGTCTACACTCCAGCACTGAAATTGGCCGATTGGCTCGAGTCTTATGCTAACTCACTAGAGTTGAATGTATGGACCTCGGCAACCGTCACCTCCGTCGAAAGGGAAACTGGAGACAGTGGGAAGCGTTGGTCTGTTCAAGTCGAACGTGGAGATGGACGGAAGCAAACTTTCAAGCTAGACCATGTCGTGTTTGCACTTGGTATCGGTAGCGGCCTACCAAGAATTCCAGACATTCCGGGACAGGTAAGTATTGAGCACATTGATGGGGACCGACTTGCCTACAACTAGGATAGGACGAATTCAACGGTCAAATCTTGCATTCCATTGAACACTCACACGCGACGGACCATTCTGGAAAGAAAGTGGCCGTTGTTGGCTCTTGCACATCGGGTGCGACGCTCTACTTGTCCTAATGTCCGCTTGGGCTCATGACGAGCAGCTCATGATATTTGCTCTGATTACGTGGAGCATGGCGTTGGTGAGTTGCATCCATTGGCGCCTAGTACCGCTGGTTAATGTCCCTGATAGATGTCACGATGGTTCAGCGTGGCCCGACTTACATCATGACAACTAAAGAAGGGATGCCCCGTCTTCTAGGTGACATCTGTTCTTTTGACCTACAGTTATTTGTTGATGAACACGCCGTATTCGAGAACTTTACTGGGAGGGTGGCCCCCCAACTGATATCGCCGATCGTGTGAATGCTTCATATCCAGGTCGGGTTATCAAACTTATCCATCAACGTGTTACAAAGGATATCGCCGAGGCAGACAAGTATGTCCCCACTTATTTCTACCCTTGCAGTGACATACATAAGCTTCAGAGAGCTTCTTGATGGCCTCCGTAGAGTTGGATTCAAGCTTACCTTGGGTGATGACGATTCTGGCGCCCTAGGTCTAGCGTTCGGCAAGGCAGGAGGATACTATTTTGGCAAGTTCTTCCGTGCTTTGTAGTATGGGGTCAATAAACTGGATATCCCATATCCTAGACGTTGGTGGTTCTCAGTTGATCATTGACCGGAAGATCAAGCTGAAAAGCGACGGTCCGATCAAGAAATTCACACCGACTGGACTCCTGTTTGAAGATGGTTCTACACTGGATGCTGACGTCGTCGTCTTCGCAACTGGGTCTGTCTTTACCCTATTCCCTGATGACATCTCATAACCCATTGTATATCTGTTGTTATAGCTATGGTGATACACGTCGTGCATACTTTGATCTCATCAAGAATGCAGACTTACATGATAAGATCCAGCCAATCTGGGGCTTTAACAATGAGGGTGAGATTAATGGCCTAGGCTGCGAGATAGGTGATCCCCGCAAGACAGGCAACGCAGTCGCTGGGCTTTGGTGCATGATTGGGAATCTAGCTCTGTGTCGATTCTACTCAAAGCACCTCGCACTCCGTATGTGCTGTATTGTTGCAATCATGGATCAATTACTGAGATGTCCGATTGTAGAAATCAAGGCGTACGAAGAGAACGTTTTCGGAGTCCGCTACAGTTCTGGAAACTGAGTTATTGCCCTAGAACTCAGACTTGCCATTATTATTTACTTGATGACGGAAATCCAAGGTTCCGAGCTTCGTGTGGCAGGAAGGAAAGGCTTGAATCTCGGTTCAACTTGGACCATTGACATGAACGAACTGTTGTCTTTTGACCATCCACATGCAATAACTCTGCAGGCACACTCTCACCGCTCGTGCAAATTATTCAAATTACAAGACTGCCATATGAAGTTGCAACGTTGCCAAAGGCATAGCTCTGTCTCGAACAATTAATTGATGCACCAGGTAGAAGACATAATTCCCGAGTCGATCCAAACCTCGACTTTCCGACTCAGTGACTCCCAATCCTTGGTCGGCGTCAAACAGTCAGACGTCATCGTTTTCTTCCCCTTGCCATGTCATCCGATTTGTAATCATTTGCTCTGAACTTTCTTCAGTTTTATGACTATGTAGCACGCAAGGTCTCATGTTTCTGTCGGTCCGTAAATGAATCTTATCGACCCGCACAGTTATAGTGGTCACTGTTGTTGTATACGACTATAGTGAGTAAATTTTTGTCACACTACCGAAGCATTGTGCTATCATATCAGTCATTACCTTTTCGAGAGAGGTACATATTTGTTTTGTGCTGATATGTTCTTCTCTCGTCTGACAAAGATAGAGTATGTTTGGGTACTAGTATCTGGCAAATACACCCCTAACAATTTCGCAGAGGAGACCTTGGATTTGGGTTTCTACGATGTTTGTTTTTGTGTTCATAGCCTCAGGCCGACTCTGCTGCACGTATTTTGAGCTGATTGCTCCGATAGGTCCGTTATCTTGGTCTATATTGGACTATGTACGTCATGGTCATTGTGACTCATTGACATGCAGATTTTTGACGACAATTCTCAGGCTTTTGCAAGAATTTATGGTCTTGGTATGTACATGTTCAAGCAACGTGGTTGATCAGATAATGAAGAGTACTTGCAGCTGATGGTGCCTTTTTGTCTGGCTCGTTGAAAGTCAGTTCCCCTATGTTATGTGCGATCTACCGCTGATGAGCGTGTTCTGGCCAGCAGATGTGCGCATCCTCGGACTACAATCCTTTGCGAAACCAGAATGAGGGATGGATATTCCAAAGGTAGTTAGTAGCTTCTTGGGCGTTTCCCATTTCTTAGGGTGGCTGATCGTGAGTTTACTATACCCTCATCCCACCTCCCTCCATCCTGATTCCAAACTGCAATGTGGTATCGATCCAGGATCATTCTTCATGTCCCCTTACTCATTTACGTGCCGCAAATGATCATTGTTCTGGAATCTGCAACGATCCTAATAGGTATGTAGTCTTACGCTAAATTGGAATCATCAACTTCAGTAAATCGGGTAATGCTCAGGACCACGCAGGACTGCGTAGGATCGTCGGCTAGCACTAACCGGTTTCCTGAAGAACGCAATGTGTACAGAGATGATGCACTACCAACTCTTTCCCTCCAATGACAATTGGCCAACTCCTCGATTTCGTATATTGCAATTACTCAATTAACCAATTATACAACCGCGTTGTGTGGTATTCTTTGACTGCTCAAATTGTTCTCGGCGTCCTGCTTTTGACCTTTGCTGCTACCCAGACCCTGAAAGAGTCTGTTGCGATTAGACTGGTGACCAGTCTATGTTGCGATGTACAGAGCAACAAAGCGGTGGTGGCCCAACCGGTACATGAAGCTACGTGCGAAGGATGGAGCCTTTTACTTCATCTTATACGTCTCCATCATCCTCTTCCCTTATAATCTCCGACACACATCACTAGAATCGAATTTCCGGAATTAGGAGTCTGTTCCGAGTGTTCAGCGTCATTTATGCAGTCGCAAATGGAAACGAGAGCTCTTCAAACACCTTTCTCATCTTCATGACCGATCTCGGCTACTTACTTTTCTGCCCTGTCATGGTTCATTATTATCGTACGGGGGATGTTTGATCGTGACCTTGAAGTCTGAAGATCGTTGGCAAGGGATTGACACTGGATTTGGCGTGTTCTCACAGCCGTTTTCCAGCCCGGGTCTGGGTGATTTGTCGCTTGGAACGCGATCAAGATGGATAATTCTTCCAACAGATTAACTCGAGTGATCGGGCTTAGTACACAGCTTTTGAATCTTTGATTGGACGACTCGGTGATTGAACGACTTGGTTAAACCGGACCATGGTGTGTCGTACACTGCCGGCGGCCAAGATCAAGCCCGACAGGCATTGTCAATCAGATGTTGGGGTATTTGGAAGCAGGCTAGGCTCACCAGAAGGAGGCCCTGACCTGCGTATGGTTCTAAAGCAGGTCTTTGACGACGGTCGCATTCATCTCCCGTACTAGGGACTATCCGAGAGGGATTCGATTTCCAGTTCTTTACTTATAGAACCGTGAGGTCAGGCTGCGAGTGCATGGCGTATTATGATCTCGTCGCCGTTCTCCCATACCCGACGACCAAGAAGACTACTAGTGGGTGGGGCAGGACGAGACCGTAGGAAGTTCAAGGCTGTAACAAACACTCTTGTTCAACTTTTGCCACTGCATTCAACACATTACTCTAGACAAAGCTCTGCTCGTGCGTTATCAGACCTGCGCCCTTGGGGCTGTACCAGACGAAGGCTCCGGGTAAAGGTTCCCCGGACACAGCCATGTTGTTACTGACATTCCTTGGAGGATAAGAATCTCTGAATGGCTTGTGCCGTTAATTTCCCCTCTTCTTTCCTTCCGTCGCTATGCCAAAGCAGACCGTCAACAACATCCCTGGCGCCATTCCACCTCTTTCTTCCTACTGTCCGTCATCCTGATCGTCTATCTTGGTCCATCTGATCCACCTCTATCACAGCCCAGGTAGTCATCTCAAACGGTACTGCATATGTATCTGGAAGCATCGGATGCGACAGCGAATTCGACATCATCGGTGGCATGCAATCCCAGACCGTATGTTGTCGATTCTCGTTTGTGAGACCAACCCGAACCTATTCTACTAGAGACTCGCCCTCGACAACATGAAGACGCTCCTTGAAGGAGCAGGATCTGGACTCGAGCACGTCCTCAAAGTGACTGTCTACTTGACGAACCTAGAACGCGACGTGGTAGTGTTCAACGAGATATATCTCGAGGTATGCTCGTGTGCCGTGTTTGATGACGATGATCAATTGTTGTCGTGCGCTCTAGTATTTTGCTGATGTAAAGGGACATCCCGCGAGGACGTGCGTCGGTGTTGCATCCCTGCCCCTGGGTGCGTTTGTCCAGATCGATTGCATAGCACAATTGCCGACTGGGAACGATGATTGATATTGACGACCCAACTGGCTGCTTGTACATAACCAAGCAAATACGCGAAAGACAGTAGTCGAGAATGCGAATATTGTTCATTATATTATGATCATGTCGACGTGCTAACGTACTACTAGATGGTTTGTATCGTTATTTCAGACCGCGTCTCAAACGCACGTCACGATCAAGGAGAGTGATCACGGAAAAGAGCCAGACAACGAGCGCGTCCCACCCAGACTATACGATCGATTTGACGTCGCGTTGGGTGGGCGTACAGTGGCATTTCGCCATGCGGGCTGTTTTGCGCGCAGGCCCAGGAGGAGCTCGCGCAGCAAGCGACGTATTTCGGGTAAATACCGATCCAAGGCGCCGGGCGAGGGACCCTCTCCCAGACACTCTTCGAGCGCAGATCGCAGCTGTGTTGGTATGGCGTGCAGATCGCTGTTCGGTTCGTCAGCGTGGTGGATACTAGTCACTGTATGGCGGCGACGCGCCTGGTTGGGATGTCGTACCCCTCAAAGGCGTACACGACGGCGTTGAACTCGACGCCAAACTGGACGTAGCAGTCGCTGACGTCTTCTGGAGATGCGTATGCGCAACTCCAGCGATGGAGGGCAGTTTCGAGGGCTTTCATGTCCCGGATGAGGTTGTGTACGATGGTGGGGACATCCGGGGTGAGAGATGAGCGTTGTCTGAGAGATCCTGGGCCAGCAGGTGGCATTGCGACGATGCAAGTAGGACGAGCGGACTGGTCATGAATAATAATATATACGGTGACAGCGAGCTGTACGAGACAGAGATCGCAACCATCGAACAGCCTCGCCGAGTACCAGTGGCACTGTCCAGCATCGCTCATATCATGTGTAGATCATAACGTTCATCATTGTGTACGATCATGATACAGGCTCGAATCGCGTGAACACGGCATCCTCGCTCGTCCTTGTCCCTCTTCGTCGCGGATCAGACACGTACAGCCCAGTGATCGCACCGTTGACCTCATTCTTGAACGTCAGCTGGCGAAACTTGAACACCGATCCCATGAGAAATACGGTCGAGCGACGTACATCGGTTTTGAAAGCCGATAGCAGCGGTTGCACAGCTCGGTAAGGCCATCCAAACTCGTCCATCATCTTTTCTTGCTCCGTCGTCGTGCTCGTCAGGAACCGTGCCACGCGCAGCTGCACGTCTCGCTCAGTGATGTGGTGGTACTGCAGCGGTGTCTGCGGGAACCATGCATCCCGCTTCTGGCGTGCCGTCTTGTCCTGTGCTTTGAGCGCGTTCCGTTTCGCGACGAGGGGTATCAGCGTCTTGAGGTAGATATATCGGAGCGTGGACACTGCGTCGTCTGCATCACGCTTGAAACGGTCCATCTTCAGTACCTCTTTATCGAGATTCTGGATGGATGTCAAGGACATGAAGAAGAAAGGACAGCGGCACCCACGTCGAGCGCATGCTTGAACTCGACTTGGTCGGGGTATGCTTCGTCAATGTCCATGTATGCCGAGACATCGTGGCAGACCCGATGATCGACGAGCTCTTGATGGTATTCCGAGCGTTGAAACTGGAACAGATGCTCGAGGTCTTTTGCATGCTGTTTCTTGAGCGCTTTGATTTTTTCGGTGACGCTGTCGACCGTCTCGACTGGGGGTGGTTTGGATTCGCCGAGCTTGCGCAATGTCTCGGGTCTCACTGGGATTCAGTGCACGGTCAGAGCTGGCGAGAAGACGTCGGCGTACGATGGAACGTAGGTGCCTTTGGTGGCGAGGATGTACTGCGCGAAACGGACGTTTCTGAGCGTCGTATCGTCTGGATGAGCCTCGTCGACGGGCCCGTCCGATTCACGAAAGCCATTTTTTCCGGTGTGAGCTGGGTGTGCTTTGCGACAAGCCATGAAGGAGGCGCGACTGTCATCGTTTGACTCATGTCCACCACACCAGCATCCCTTGGAAGGACCACCATCGCGCGCACGTCCTCACGCGAATCCCTCTCAGTCCACCCCCTCCTCAACCCAGTCCCCTCTGGCAGTGCGTATGTCCCGTACACACCCAGACAACGACTAGCGACGACGCCAGCACAGAGCAGCACGTCTGCCAAACAGCTCACCAGCCTCAGGACGGCTGCGCAAAGCATCGGCCTCGAACCCAACTCTATCGGGTGGGCCATCCTTGAAAAGATCGCATACGAGGGCGATACCTCTGACGACTGGTCCGAAATATGGAACGCGCTCACCAAAGCAAGGGTACGTTTCGGTATCCATCTGACGGCTCCTCCTCATCGCTTGTAGGCGACGCTGCTCCTCCCATCTGAACCATGCGCAGCCCACGACTTGGTCACGCCAGATTTCGTCCAGGATCATCTCGTCCTGTGTGATCTCGTTGCCAGAGAGAACACCGCCGTCGTCACCCTCTCCGGTCTACGCGGCCAGCTAATCAAGTCTGTCCTTGTCCCATCGCGGACAGCCCACATCACTAACCTCTATCGTGCAGTGACACCCTCACATTCCGCTCCAGCTTGCACCGGTCTACAAAGCCATTCCAGGGCATCCTGGCGTCGTCTCTCTCACGCGCTGCACCCCTCGATGCCTTGCCTCCTCTACCCGTCTATCCCCTGGAGTCGTCCTATCCCTCGTTCACCGTCTCGGCGTTTAGCCCAGCGCTACCGCTCCCTTCTAGACCAACCAAACCCCCACTTCCCCCTCGCCCAGGTGCCCGCGGTGCATCAACATCCTCCTCTACGCGGCTCATGCCATTTGCATCCCTCTTTGGCCAGAGACCTTCTACACCGCCGCCACCACCACCAGCACCGCCTCCCACGGCGGCAGCGACGACGACGACCGTACTCCCACCCACCGACACGAGCGACCCGGTCATCGACATCTCTGCCTTTGTCATTGACTCTACCATCTCCAGAACAGACGTCGCCACCGGGATCATCAGCACTCTCAAAGGCGAGATCGCCATCGCCCTCAACGACCATCCCCCCTGGCTCGTCGAGCGTGTCCACACCTTTTCCCTCCCGTATCTCCCGTTCGTCAAAGTCCCCGCTGGCAAGAAAAAGTTGCAGGATATTGGTGGGAACCCAAATCGGGTCGTGTATGCGGTCAATGGAGCGCTTGATGAACCCGAGGAATTGGGGGACAAGTTTCAGTCGTTTTATCGGGCGATGGAAAGGGAGTTGAGGGATGGCCATCATGTGCGAGTGGAGGAGGGAAATGGAGTAGATGCGAGTGGCCTTCGAGATTCGGAGCCGGTTCTGGAGAACAAACTGGAAGCAGATGAAGCGCGGATACGAGACGTCCTGGAGACGATCGAGTCCACGTTGTGTGCGTCGCTCTATGATAGGCAAGTAGAGACATCCATGGGTGCCATGAAAGTTAAGCAAGACTGACACACAGGTTATTTATGCCGTCGACATCGGATGATGCGTCTCATAATGAGGCACTTTCGAGTCGAATCGCTGCGCTGAACATGTTGGATCTGGGTCTGGAGCATCTAGATGTTGATGTTGGTCACGCGAACCGCGCAGAGGTAGATGCGGTCGTCCGCACCTGTGGACAAAGTAAGATGGGTTTCGTTTCACGAGTTCCCTCTTCAGCTTCTCATCTTGTGTTCCAGCTTTGGCGAAATTGGATTCCGCTGCTCATTGCCCCCGCGAAAAGGCGGCCGTATTGGTTTCTGCACACAAACTTGTCGTTGGTCAGTGTGCTTGGCATTCCTGGAATCCTCGGCGCAGATCGGTGCTGATATGGTGCAGAGGGCCTCTCAACAATCCCGCCCGTTCGTCTGAAAAGTCGAGACGACGCCGCCAAGAATCTACTGGGTCCTTCTACAGACCCTACAGATCCTACTGAACATGCGAATGTCATGTCGACAGCACCCGTTACTTCCACCACTATCTCTCCACCAACAGAACCTACCGAGAAACAAAGTCCATCAATGCCTGCAGTACATCTGTCTACCTCGCGCGATCGGCCATCTGCCGTCAAACCACCCCCCTCGTCCGAAACCGTTTCTCCATCGACATCCTCACCCGTCTCCGGTGATGTCCTGCTCCCAATCCTCATCTTTTCCGTCGTCAAAGCAAACCCACACAGACTGGTATCGCATCTCTTGTTCACACAACGCTTCCGCAACCAATCCTTTGGTGGCGAAGAAAGCTATTGCCTCATCAATCTCATGGCCGTCGCCGAATTCCTCGAAAATGTCGATCTCGGTGCGCTCGGGCTCGGAGAGAGCGAGAAAAAGGTCCCCAGGTACGTCCTTGCTCCCTCCCCCCCATCCCCCATCTCTCATCCCTCGTTTCTTTCTGATGCTCCAGTACGGCGGACTTGACGCCCATTTCGATCGCGCGACCCAACCTGCCCGAATCACCGGTCACGTTAGCGTTGCCGGGCGAGCACCCGGCAAGTTTACGCGGGCGTGTCGGGCAAGGAGTCGACGCCATCGCAGGGTCGGCCAACAAGGTCATTTCAGGGGTCGTCGATTCCTCGTTTGGTGTCCTCCGCGCGCTGTTGCCGGGCCAGACGGCCCCGATGGGTACGGGTAGTGCGAACAGAAACGGGACGAGCGCTGGGCAGCGATCGGTGCTATCCCTGACGTCCGGACCGGGTTCTACGGGGACGGGGACGGGCACGGGCACTGGTGTGAGTGCAGGTTGCGGCGGCGCGGGTGAGAGCGACACTGCTCTGTGGGGTGTCCGGCCGAGTCTGGGACTCCTCCGTCGTGAGACGGGGTTCTCGATCGCGGGTTTGACGGTTGCGTTGCCAGGGGGGCATAGCAGGACTAGGAGTCAGAGTCACCCCGAGGAGGGACAGCGCGAGCTCGTCGAGGTGTCGTCGCGACCGCCGTCGTTGGGGTCGCATCGGGATGCACGTGGTGATGAGGAGTCTGGAGAGACGGAGAGTTCATCCGAGGAAGAGGCGGGTACGGGAGGGAGTGAGGACGAGAAAGGCGTGGAGGGAAAAGAGGACCGTGAAGCCGAGGGCGAGGGCGAGGGCGAGGCAGAAGCAGAGGAGGAAGCAGAGGAGGAAGTCCACGATACGAGGAGCATCAAGAGCTTTGAGAGCATGCTGAGCAGTGGGCGAACGAAGCCCAAGACGCGCGGCGTGACATCGTCTGGATCTGCGTCGTCGAGGGGTCGGAAACGCTTGACGGACTTGACCGATCGGTTAACACACGGAATGGCGGGGATGTCAAGGCGGGTGCAGAGCGGGGACAATGCGCACAAGGAAACGACGTGGGCTGGTCGGGTTTTGCCACCTCCGAATCGTCGCTTCGTAGAGTGCACCGACCAGGACATTCGAGTGTCCGAAGTAGGTGAGCTTTTGCGTGAGTACCAACAACTGGTCGAAGCGATACGCAATACTGGCGGGTTCCAGGAATAGGCCAGACTCTAGACGTGACGACATATTGCGTCGGCGAGTACACCATGATATTTATGGCATAATCCAGCTCGGGCTCGATCATGTTGCAAACAGACAGCATCTAGGTATATAGTACGCGTTAACCATTCGAGCCACGTCTTGATGATGTATGTGGATGGCGTTCTCAAGATCGCGGTCTGGGGAGTGCACTCACACCGTTCAAGACAGTATTTGGATATAATACATATTTAACGTCTAAGGTATCATGCGAGCCACTCTTTCATGTATTCAAGGCCTGCCATCTGAACCGTGTAGATCGTCTCATCAACGACGCCATTCTTGGTGATCAGATCCGAGCAGTGGAATCCGTCACCCTCGTAAATGGGCTGCGTGGTCGTATTTGCCTTATGAAGACCATCTGCAGAAACAGTTGCCTCCCGCCAAGGGTCACCTGTGGTGTACGTGAATGAATGGAGGAAGAGTGGACATATAATACACACGAAGACCGTTGGCGAAGAATAGTCTATCCACATTGACGTCCCAACCCCGGTATATACTGTCCACTTCACAAACGGATGGCGTTGGGGGCGACGAAAACTTGTCCGGGAACATGTTCACGCATTGCCTCTGATGCGGATATTGTGAGTAACACCTCTCTCACCACTTCCAGCACAGCCAGGAACATACCTCGTCGTATATGGGCTGCAGGATCCGACTCACGATCGCGGGTTGACCCAAAGGAGGACCAACTTGGTAATACCCAACCTGGTTACAGACCATCCAGAACCACGACCGGTTGGCATTGTTCACGGTGACATTCGTCCAATATGATTGACTGGTATTGTATGTCCCGAGGCACCCCCTGTACGCAGCGACATCAGCACCTCAAATACCACATGACTCCACATTAAACTTACTCCGCATCAGTGTCGCCGCAAACTGAGTAGACACACGAACGATTGTCAGATTTTATCACATTGCGAACCGACCACCCCCTGAATAACAACTCACCGTAAGCGTAATAGGTATTGTTCCAGAACGATCCCCAGGAGTAAATAGCGTTCTCAAGACCCCATCCGGTTGGAGGTGCACTCACACCGTCCTTCACTTCCAATGCATCACAAAACTCGAAGAACATTGCACCGGGACCGACATCTGGCTGCAAGGACTGCCAATCGAATAGGTTATACTGCACTGTATTCGTGCGTCGTCTGCATCAACTTGGAGTGAAGGAAGTTGACCCTGAACTTACGGGCACCAGCAAAGTCGTCAACATGCGAGAGACTGCCGAGTCCAAAAGCTTCTTTCAGACTCTGAAGAGCTACCGTATTATTCTCTGCATAGTTTTGATCGAGGTATGCGATGACAGCTTGAACATCAGAAGAACAATTCTGTGGCATGTATTCACGAATAGGCGTGAAGTAGCCATAATAGTCACTATGCAGACGGCATGTGGATCAGAACTAGAAGACGTAATTGAACGCGCACGTTATCGCTTCCACGACAGCTGATGAGGCATAACCCGCATGGAAGATGCCTGGCTTGCTGTTCATCATGGTGAATCAACACATCTACGTAATTCTGGATTCCTTCGTGGGGTAAACTTACTTTACCATTGTCCAACTCGTCAATGCACCTGATAACACTCAGTTTCTGCGATCTTCTGATGATCATGGACAAGCTACTCACCTGAATAACTTCCCCCAATCAATACCCACTGAGTCGTGTTGGGCTTGACGTCATCACCACAGGGCATAGGGAGGTCAGCAGTCTGCGCAAAGTAAACGAGGTCGTCGATCGCTTGCTGGATTGTGAGGAGCTCGAGACTCTGTGAAGTAAGGTTGGGATAGGGATTCGAGTACCCGAAGAAGCGGTGTTCAATGATGATGGTGGCTCCTTGTTGCTGCTGTGCGATCATGCCATTGATGGTTGCATTCGTGAGATAACCCTGATACCCTGCACGGACAGAAGATATTGCATGAAGCATGAGGCTTTATGAGAAACATACCATTTGCGTTGACTTCCCCTGGAGTCATGAATATGATAGGACCACCTTGATTCAATCCCGTGCATTAGGACGAGGTTCCGGTGGAGAAGAGAGAAGGAGACACCACCTTTCTCATAGAATTCCCAGTCCATCCAGTATCGTTGCTGGAACGTGCCAAGACTGGGGTTGTTGTGGTCAATTAGTTGGTCAAAGTAGTATACGGTCGTGAGCGGGGGTAGGGCTGTTCCGTTCGGACTCGTGACTGAGCGTTCGGGTGCGGGAATCTTGGGTATACCAGGACTCCCGCGGAGCATGGCATTATGAATCGCGGCATCTGCAAAGGAGGTGAAGAGCAATGCTCCGAGAAAAATAGTGAGTACCATCACGGGAATGAATACTCATCTGAGTCAAGTTTTTGTACCAACTTAAGAACACATGGGAAGGCTTCGGCACTGCACATGTACTGACGAGACGGCACCATATGCACCTCGGCTTTTTATATATGGGCATCCCTTGAATAGAATACGCCATGCGGCTAATAATATTAACCCGGATCAGTGGGCTCACTTGCATGATTACGGAGCCCAGACTAGCGGGAGTGGGCCTCTTTATAGCCCCGATCTGAACCATCATGATATGGGTCATCAGAAGCGCAGTACTGCCACGCCAAAAGATGCGGTGAGCCTAACATGTTTCGCAGTGACGTACTAGGGCCCCCGGCGAGTGAGCAGATGATCGAAGTTTGTGTGGGAACATGCTGATGCTCTGCCTCCGGAGAATGTTCTAGCCACGCTGCGCATAGCATCCGGTCTATAAACTTGAAAACAAGACGTAGCCTCTACTGGTTGGTACTAGTCCGACCATCTACAGTTAGCTGATTCATACCGACCTCTTGATCTGAGTCGTGTACTAAATCAGCATGCGTATGTAATTGATTTGATCCTAGTCTCCCGCGGGCAGCTCGTTCGGTATGGTGAGTCGTTCGGATCATTCTGTTCGGTCCGTCCGCAAGTGCTCAAACGAATGCATCAAGCGGGAGCTATGAGCAACGATCACTTGCTATACCCATGGTGTGTATTTTTCCAGAAAGATCTTCACTGAGCAGATGGCATTCAGATCTCGAGACCTAGCAATTGCGGGGGTTTGGGGTCATTCTTGACTTCCGGCATACTCGAAGAGCATGCAGTACTGGGCCTGCAGCAGGTTGTAGGTCAAATTTGTAGCACTAGTACGCACAAGTGTGAACCGCGTGAGTGTGATGCACAAAGTCATCTTCCGCCATGACGAGCAGAGCCAGAGTACTCAAGTACAAATCCTCACTGGGTTCGCACGTGATTGAGAGGCCAGCGGTAGGGAGGTAACCATCTTTATCATGACATGTCACTTAGTAATGGCACTGTCGAAACCTGAGAGCGCACATACTCCAGTGAGGCACTTGATGATAACTTTATCGCTGATGAAATGAACCATTGGAGTAGTGAGGCAGCCATCAAGGACAGACAAAAGATTATCATGGACTCGGTGAACCTACCTCTGGGCTATTCTCTCTTCTCTTCCTTCTAGTCATCGTGACTATTCGAACCTTGAGATTCCTACTCCAACCCTTATGCTAGAGTCGTAGGATGGGGGGCCTGACTCTTGGTCCAATTCGTGTGTCAGGAAGCTGTAGAATTGTCAGCCTGAGTCGCATCAGGGGTCATTGCCCGAAACTCCTAACCAGGTCATTCAAGTTGACCATCCTACTAGTAGCAGGGGCGGGGTCCTCAGTTCATAGCCCTGCCGAAGGATGAACGCTCGAACTTCAAACTCTTCGCGTGTGACTCTGCATTGATGTAGTGATTAAGTATCGCTGTAACAAGCCGCCACCAAATCTCGTCTTACCTAGCAATTTGGAAGACGTCTCGAAAATCGGACATGCGCACCTGTGTCGATCATGCACACGGTTCTCAGTGTGAAGTCCACTACAAATATTCCTGACCTCGAAATCCTAATTCCAAAACTGTTTAGGAGCTGCTTGAGATACCTGTGACTCAGACAAGTTCGCAGAGAAATCAATTTCACTGCTGGTAGTAACAACGGCACATTTTGGTGGGCTTTTTTACATCGGAAAATGGCAAAACAAACATCACGCGTACATGCTTACGTAAACTCGGACTGCCTCACGCTTTCGGCGCAGGTGATTCACTGGCCTAATTTCAAGGTAAGGAAAAGTGCAATCTCACATAAATAATTTCTCTTCTCACAGGCATTTTAGTCTGCAATGTTGGGTTTCCTTCGAGGCCCCCCAAGACAATATGTGATAGGTATGTGGCTTTTGCCTGCAATATTATGCCCGGTCTGAAAGTCAATTTCACGGGCGTGACTCGGACGTTCGGCACCTTTGCCCCCATTCTATAGTATCCAGTATTTCTCCCGATGCGCCAGGAATTGACGACCTCTCCGAGTTCTTTCTACACCATAAGGTCGATGCTGCGCCAAAGTTGTTTTTTTCCTCATGTCTCCCACGCATGAATTTGTCCAGAGGACCTTCTGAGGATTTGTTGTGACACTCCGCTCTGCAACCACTCCGGCGACTAGTTATTGCTGGCTGACTGCGGCGGCCCGGTTTAAGCAGCCGCGGGTTGATTTCTCTCAAAAGAAAGCACAGGCGATCTGGAAGCCTCCCACAACGTTTTTCCCAACTCCTTCCCTTCCAATGCCGTCCTACGGGTTGACCAAACGAGGATTTAAACTACTAGGATTCGTGCTATTGTCTTCCATTGGATTGCTTGTCTACATACGCTGGCACAACATTCTGCAGGCTTTTTCGGGACCACGACTTCCTCCGCTGTATGAGAAAGTAAGAACAAAGGAACAATCATTACCGCACTACAGAGAGTACGAGCGCAAGGGTGTGAAATACTTCTTTGCTGCCAATCATGCTCGCAGTAAGTCGTGGTACATGACTACGATCCACGATCCCCACTCACTTTCCTGCTCTAGGTTCAGGCTGGGGGAACGTCATGCAAGATTTTGTTATGATGGGTTTGCTCGCCCACACCACCAATCGATCGTGAGTATCTCGTGTTGTTTCGTTTTTATTTCCCAGGTTATCTTGCGAACTTCTAACATCGTCAACATCGCGTGTCGTCAAGTTTCGTGTTTGATGACTACATTTGGAACTCGGACGGCTCACTTTACTCAGAGTATAATGGCAAACTAATCCCTTCGCGCATACCGCTCTCCGCTCTCCTTGGTGGTATGCGTCATCGCCAATCCAGTTTCGCGAACTCAATGCTTCCAACAGGTCCGATGGTTGGTGGCCCTTGGCCTCCTGGCGACGATACCCCACTCTCGGTTTCCAAAGAGTTCTTTCGTAAAGTCTGCCCTAAACCAACGATCTTACAAGTATCAGATATCAACACCGATGATATGCGATTTAGTGACAGTGTTTCAGCTGCTTACGTGTTCGAAAAATGGGTAGAAACGATCAATTCGATTGAGGACCCATGCCTCATGTTAGACCCCAGTAGCAATCAGATTTTTGAAATCTGGTACGCAGCTGCAATGCTTCGACGTGTATCACAGTTTTAATGCTAGCATTTCAAACAGGATATTTGGTAGTAAGAAGCGGATGTTGACTATTTGGCCGTACTTGGCGAATTCTCCGGTCTCGACGTACTTGGGATGGTCACCACTCATCCACGATGCCTACAAGAGAAACCGGCATCTTTTTGAACCGCCGAGGTCGCTTTTTAGAGGGTTCTTCGATCCTCAAGAGGAAACCAGGGTTACTCCCATCCCCGGGCTTCTTGCGGTTCATGTCCGTCGCGGGGATTTCAAAGACCACTGCGAACATCTCGGCAGGTGGTCTTCAGATTGGAATGCATTCAACTCATTCCCTGAATTTCATGACAAGTTTGATCGACCCACAGACGGTGGTTGGGGTGAAACGTCAGAGGAGAATATGAAGCTCTACATTCGGCGCTGCTACCCATCAGTCGAACAGATCGTCGAGAAGATCAGGGAGGTCCGTATGGAGGCTGCCGATCCTCTTCGATATTTATACATCATGACGAACGGACCAACTTCATGGGTCAAAGAACTTAAATCCGCGCTTGCACAAGACATGAGTTGGGATCAACTCGGCAGTAGCCGCGACCTGGCGATTACATGGGAGCAGAAGTTTGTCGCACAGGCCCTGGACATGTATGTTGCACAGCGAGCTCAAGTATTTATTGGGAATGGGGTAAGTGCACTCTGCTTTCCGATCATGACTCTTGTGCTAAATCCACGATGACTAAGTGGTCCAGCTTGACGTCTAACGTAATTATGCTACGTATGGCGCAAGGATTCGACCCAGACACAAACAGGTTTTGGTGACGAGGATGTGTCGTCATGAGCACTGACATTATTGTGTCGCATGACTCGTTTCAATCATGCTGCTGTGGAAGACTAATTGGTATCGGATTGGATTACTCTACAATATCTCTACAGGCTAGTACTAGTAGGCTCAATTTGGGCTCTGCTGCATACCCATTCCGCGTGCGCGGCCATGGTTGTTACCTCTAACTTCGAACCTCATGCATCATACTCAACGTTCGCTGGCGAGGGTTGACGACCACTGAGACTACTACTGTATGTAGATGCGGGTACGAATTCCACTGATGCAAGGAAATCCTAGAACGTCACAAGCCGCTTCTAACCTCAACTTGAAAGTTGTTCGATGATGCCAGTGCGTTGACTGCGCACTGCGGCCTGCGCTCGTACTCCACTTTCCTTGTAGGGGCATAACTGGGCCGATGCCGACTATGTAACTATTCTTTGTTCTCTACGACATCTGCGAATATCGAGCTTCTGCTTTCATTTTGCTTGCAAGTTGCGGTGCTTCTTGCACCTGTGGTCGTCAAGTCACCCATCTGGTATTCCTCACAATCATGTATTCCGCCGCGCTGATCGTCGATGTAGAAGTTGGGTGGAGAAAGATTGTGCAAGACTACATCCCGAGTTATGTTCTTGCAAACGCGTCCAAATGTGTCTCTATTCTATTAGTCCCTGACACCAGTCCTAGCTTCGTCCTTGATGACTACACTGGGGCCATCCGTATTCACATTTGAATGGTAAGAGCACTTCTTTCTTTCAGGTACCATAAGCGCTGAGTACGATCGAACACTCAAGGATAGCTGGCAGGTGGGTGCTGCCTCCACACGACAACACTCCTCGAGCTGTACACAAGGATTTCTTCCGCAGAATTTGTCCGAACCCGACCATCTTGCGATTATGTGATGTGAGCGATCGGACAAACACAGTCAGAGTTGTCATCGATAAGTGAGTGGGTCGAGAAGATTACGTGCGCAGATAAACTGATATTCAACGTCCTGTGGGTTCCTAGAAATATGGCCTGATAGTAACATAACCGGGTCCTGCAGCGTATACTCTCGGAAAGATCGCCTTCTCAGCATTTGGCCATACAAGCCCAAGCCACCTGTTTGTTGCATTGGAAATGATCACCCATCAATTTATGATGCATTCAACGCAAATCGTGGAGTTGTTTTCCCACATACCTTGTCCTGGCCAGGAGGTCAGGGTTCCAGAGCTAAGGAGACCATCCAGCCTGGAGCAGATCGTCGAGAAGGTCAAGACAGTACGGGAAAAGTCACGAGAACCCCCTTGGCTATCTTTATATCATGACGAATGGTGTTAATATTAATTCATGGATTACGGACTTCAAGCAGGTCCTGCGCGGTCTTGGGGACCGGATGGGAACATATTGGAAGTAATCAAGATCTGAGCCTGACCTGGGAGCTGAAATTCGTCGTACAAGCGGTCGATATTTTGGTCTGAGAGAGCACAGGTTTTCATAGGAAACGGGGTGAGTCGACCTGAATTTATTGCCAGTGAACTGGAGTCACACCAGTGGTCTGGTCCGTCTTCGAACATAAGCACCGTGGACGTCTGCCACCGGAGAGTAATCGATTCTGGTAACAGAACGCGTTGTGTGTAGAGTAGCCTTCGTGAAACTTATCCCCATGTATGAATGAAACTTATAACTTGAACTTGAACTTGTTCCACCCTAAGCGATTCGATACCTCATTTGGAAGGACAGGAGAGTCACCCCCTGCTTGCCTCAACCAACACTCAGCTTCGCCTCGCAACGTTACATACTGAGATTGGTCTCTGGCTTACAGTTAACTAGTTGTTCGCAAGGACGCTACGCTCACTGCACACACGCCAGGGGAAGGACACCTCGAACGCAAGTGGAGGCTACATCTAGTCATCATGTCCACGATATCAACCCAACTGCGGAATTTCAAGGAACCCTCAAAGGAACAGATACTACATCTCTTCTTCTCAATTCCTGAAGTGCCAGCTATACCGTCTCAGGCAGATGGCGACAAGTACAGCCCCCCAGAGGCCGAAAGGATGGACATCAATGCGGTGCTTACTTTGGGTGAGCAAGGTATCGAGGATGCATATGTGAGTTTGTTAGAAGCCACTCCTTATGAACAAGTGAACAAGCATTGCCGGTCTAGGCAGGGAAACTGTATCTCGTCCCACCATATCTAGCGTTTTCCTCACTAGACCGCAAATCAGTCCGGTTCACCCTACCCCTGTCGACCATACGACGTGTGGAGCGACTCAATGCTCGCGCTGGTGTCTATGCGCTCAGCTTATCAACTTGGCATGGCATGAAGATCGTGAGTTGTTGTCCGTGCTGTCGCGATATACTGACAACTTTTGGTAGATCATACAATTGACTTCGCTGCGGCCCACAGCGGATGCATTCTGTGCTCTCCTGCGCGATGCATTGAAAATAGAGCTCCAACGTGGTCAGATGAAGACCGTGAAAGGATTCGTAAAGACTTGTTATTCAGAAGCACTTGTATCGACAACGTCTTCAGTGGCAGATCATGAGCGGGAAGACGGAAGCCTGATCGCAGAGACCAAGGAGGGGTCTCCGCCTCCGGAAGCCGAGTTTCATGGAGGTCTCGGCCTGAGGTTCAGGTTTCCGGGTGATCCGAAGAAGTAAGGTTTCTCATTCACGCGCCTTTCACTCTCTGAGCACATCTAGGCTACGAGAAGCATCAAAAATCAAACTTTGGACCACTTATCTACGGAGTAAGTGCCTTGCTCCAATACACCTCGATAATAACACCTGAAACAGCACATGGTCGAAACCTAACCCTATTGAGATACCCCCAGTGCACGCGTCTTGTGCAAGTCGGGTTACCCAATCGGCTCCGTGGCGAGATCTGGGAAACTCTATCTGGCTCACTCTACCTGCGGTTCACGAATCCAGGATTGTATGACAAGCTTCTCGAGGATATCAAGGGCAAGCAGAGCACAAGCTTTGAAGATATCGAGAAAGATCTACATCGTAGTATTCCCGAATATGCTGGGTACCAATCAGAGGAAGGAATCAGTTCTCTTCGCCACGTCTTGCAGGCGTATTCACTCAAAAATCCCGAAGTAGGGTACTGCCAGGTAAGCTAGCACATCTAACCCCAGCGCACCATGCAATAAACATCCTTTTAGGCCATGAACATCCTTGCAGCAGCAATTCTCATGTGTGTATCCGTGGTCCACGTTTTTCCACTTGGCTCATCAGGAGGTTCTAGTTACATGTCTGAAGAACAGGCTTTTTGGCTCCTTGGAGTTTTGTGTGATCGTCTTTTGCCCGGATATTACAGGTACGTCTACAACTGCATGCATCACGACTGGATTTGATTGGTTCACTAGTCCAACCATGCACGGAACGCTCCTCGATCAGAGAGTCTTCGAGTCATTGGTCATGCGGTGTCTTCCTATGATACATGATCACTTTTTGGCCGTTGACGTGCAGTTGTCGGTAGCATCTTTGCCATGGTTCTTGAGTTTGTTAGTATAATTTGCAGACTCGTCTCGGCTGACCAGCTCATTCTTCTCCGTAAGATACATCAACAGCATGCCGATGGTGTTCGCCTTTCGGATAGTGGATTGTTTCTTCTGCATGGGCCCGAAAGTGCTGTTTCAAGTTGGGTACGATTTCTTCCGATACCTATGATAGAACCTGTTGCTAACACATCCACAGGCTTGGTCAGTGTATTTGATCCTGATCAAACCACCTCTTACCTTCCCTCCGTAGCAATACTAAAGATCAACGGGGAGAAATTGTTGCAAATTCAGGATGATGGAGGGTTCTTAAAGTAAGCCTGTCACACTGTGCATTAATAGTAGTATCCATATTCTCTGCAGCTTGATGAGAGAGTATTTCGCATCTCTCGGAGACTCGGCACATCCAGATTCATCAGACCCGAGGGCGCGCGCCATCACACGTTTCCAGGAGCTCCTCCTAGTATCCTTCCGCGAGTTCGCGGTGATTACTGACGAGACGATACTCTCTGAACGGCGCAAATACCGCAATGAAATTGTCAATAACATTGAGGCCTTCTCAAGACGATCGGCTATTCGGAGTCTCAAGACGCTCGCAAGGTTTACAAAGGAGCAGGTGGGCTTAATCTACGATGCGCTCTACAAAGCGATCTGTGTAGAGCCACCCCTACAAGCTGTCGCGCCGCCCCCCTCGCTATTAGTCAGCACTGATAACGCGCAGGAAAGACCCGAGACAAGAGTCGGATCTAAGACTTTCAGGGCGTTCCTGAGTGAAATCTTGACCTGGGTGCGGGACGAAAAGATTGTGTTCAATGGGTTTCAGGTGTGAGCCTCTTCTGGTATTTCCTGGCCGGTATCTTACCTCGTGCCAGCAACGCATCGATCGTGAAACTGCAGAGCACGAACTTATTGATAGGCTTTTCTACTTCTGGGATACTTCTTGTACAGGGTCTTTATCATTCCAGGTGAGTTCCGCGGCTTGATTGGCATCTTGTGCGCTCATTTTAGCATCAGGACCTAGTCTTTGGATTAGACGGCGTAATGTTTAACGATCTGATGGATAACATAGAATGGTTTTTTAACCTGCACGACAAGAACAAAGATGGATATTTGACAAAGGACGAGGTATTGACGCTGTCAGAATCTTTCTTGGTAAGTCTGACGGAACCTTGTGTGATCACTATTAAGCTAATGAGAGCATCTGTAGTTCATTTTCCGCCACGAAATTGGTGATGCCTATCTGGGGGCTGTTAGCCGTTTCATGACAAATGCCTTTGAGTATGGTGATACCCTCTTACCGCAAGAAACAAATAGCGAGACCGGGAAAACCGAGCCACGACAAATAGGACACAATCAACCATACCTTAATCTTGCAACGTACGGAATGGTACAGTGGATCTGAATGGCCTACTGACTGTAAGCGAACAGTTTCCGAATGGTCGTCTTGGCCGATGAAATACTGGAATCATTCTTCGAGACTGACTTGTCAGCGTCGTTTAAATTGGAGTTTGTCCCAGATCTGGAGCTGCCCACTTCCGGCGGAGGTTTCCTAGAAGACCTCTGGTCCAACATCGCGACAGAGGACAACAAGAAGATATTCCACAAACTCAGCGACGGACTCGGGAAGACGATTGGCAAACACCAGGTCGTCTACAGGCCCACGATCGGGCGTTATACGAAATTGGAAGAACCCAAGGCACGTGAGCCGCTCATCTCCCCTGCACCTTCGTCGACCTCTGTATCCAATGCTTCGGACATCCTGACGGCATACCACGGTTCTACGCTCACTATCAACGCCGCAGCCGCGCAGGATATCGATCCTGGATCGGCGTTATTGTCTGCTTTCTCTCCCATGCCACACATGAAGGCAGTCAATGCAGCATTTATGGAAAGAACACCGTTTTCCATTGATGATGCTGGGGACGACGATAGTGATCTGGATATGGTTCATGGAGAGGACGACGACCAAGTCATGGATGAAGTTGACGCTTTCCTGGAAGCTCATGACTCCGGGCTCACAGACGCAGACAAAGCAGTCGCCAAGGGTAAGCATCTTTCGCTCAGACTAAGCTGTGCCTTGCTCTAACCTGGACCAAAGATCTTCTCAACGCGAAGCCGGTGTGAAAGTTGGAATAACAGTCATTTGGATGCAGTTTTCTTGTGTACTTTTACTACATGCGTTCTACATGTGTATCGACTGGACAGCACGGAAGCTTATGGTACGGTAAACAAGACGTATTCACACCGGATCATGAGGGAGCTAGGTTGTAAACCCCCGTGAGATATTTAAGTGGGCGGCCCTCGATCTGCCCATATTCGAATTGCAAGGTCTGGCTCTATTGAGCCGGACGCGATCATGTTCTGATGAGGATGAGTCTGCAGGAAAACATCGTTCAGATTGAGATTGATAGGAATGGGGATACCTCACAGCTACGGCGACAACAACACCTGAGAATCTCGTCAACGCAACTGGAAATTTACAAGTCAAATTGCGTACCGGAATGGGCTTCCAAAGTTTGCGCAACTTCACGACTCTGCAAGTCCCAAATGTACACCTTTTTGTCTTCGCTACCAGATACGATCCACTTTCCGCCGGTGACACTGAAGCAGGCCGCGATACAGTACTTCTCGTTTTTGTGGCCCAAGTACGTTTTTAAACAACGAGAAGTGTGATAATCCCAGAGGCGAATTGCGCTGTCGTGCGCCGTCGACAAGATGTATTTCGAATTAGGTGAGAACTGTACGTGCTGGCTACCACAAGTTAAGCGAAAGGTATGTGAGGCAGCAGGGGCGAACGTAGCTACCATATTGCGTTATTTCCCTCTGTAAGTGTCTTCAGACATTTCCCTGTAGTGGTATTCCAGATACGGCTGCGAGACGGGCTGAGTGATTATGGATGGATAGATGGAGGTGACTCACATCAGTCCATCAAGCGCACAGGAGACGATGAGTGTAGCATCTCGGTTGAAATGTACGGCGGTAACATAGTCCATATGACCGTTCAATGTCTTGGTACACTTCCCTGAAACAGACGGATTTGAATAACTACGGCCGGAAACGTTTGACTCACGGACCTCTCGAAACATTCCAGATCCGGACATCACCGTCGCAACCTCCAGATACCAGGAGATCGGAGGCGACGCTATAATTCACGCAAAACACGAAGCTCGTATGACCACGCAGGTGTTTGATGGTTAAACCCTAGCTTCCATCGTGTTTCCAGAAGATGTATGCATTGTGAGGGGATAAACGCACGGTATCTACGTTCCATACCCGTATGGTCGTGTCGTCCGAGGCGGACGCCAGGTACGTGCCATCTGTGGACCATGTAATGTCAGAGAGGCCTTTCGTGTGACCGTTCAGGTTCCGTATCAGTTCCCCGGTGAATGGGGACCATATTTTGATCAAGTTGTCGGCAGCTGTGGGCAAGTCTTATCAAGGGCGGGAGAGTACATGTGGGGGTGGGGGCATACCGCAAGACGCGAGAAGTGTCCCATCAGGGCTGAACTTGACAGCTGAGATAGACTGAGTGTGTCCGCGCAGAGTATGTCTGATTTGGTAGTTTGGTCGTTCGCGATGTGCAGAGGGGGGTTGAACGGCTTGAGCCGACGGTATAGGTGGGGGTGGGACAGGGACAGGGATAGGGACAGGAGGTGGGTTATCGGGAACTTGAGGGTCGTCTTCTGTGGTCTGTGATGCGTTGTCGTCGTCGGTAGTCGATTCATCCATACCAGCCAGTGGATCCAATGGAAATACGGGGGGCGGACGAGTTTGCACATGTTTGGCAAAGGCTTTGAGAATTAACAAAACCAAACAATATTTGCCTACTTCATTTGGAACTTGGCCAGATGAACCGCAGCCATGTCATGGTTGTTGTCCGGTCGCGACACAGTTCGGTCGACCTTGTTTATTTTCAAAAATCTCCCTTGTATACTGTCAAGGAAAGGTTCCACAAACTCAAAGACGGTATTCCAAACATCAGCTTCCGCTGAGTTCCTTGCCTCAGTGACGGATGTAAATTCGTTTCCGCGGCTCAGTCGACTGCCAGAAGTGAGTTGGGACTATTTCTGACACAACGATTTTACTTCTCGCTCAATAAGGTGGTTGTAACTGGTAAGCAGGTCAACCTAGGGCTGCTGTTTGATTAACGACCTTCCACCAGGGAGAGCGAATGTAGGCAAATCATCGCTGCTCAATGCTGTCCTTGGGCGCAAGGATTTACTTTTTACGAGCAAGAAGGCTGTTGGTAACTTTTCCTCATTTGATGTTGTAGTTCACAGAGACTTTGCAGGGTCGTACCCAGACGTTGAACTTCTTCAGACTTGGCCCCCACCCTGGTAAGCTGATTGTTGTCGACTCCCCTGGATACGGTTCACGAGGGCGCTCGGATTGGGGTGCCGTCTTCAATCACTATATCACAAATCGCGAGGAGTGAGTGATGCCTATAGACATATTTAGAACTTTCATTGATCGGTAACACTCCAGGCTCCGTCGGGTATACATATTATTTTCTGCCCCCCACGGCTTAAGAGCTACCGATGAAGCCATGCTAGCCGAGTTGGATTCTCAAGTTCAGCAGTTTGGCGGAACAAAGTTCACGCTGCAAGCAGTAATCACAAAAGCAGACCAGCTTGGGGAGTTAGGTCGGGGACGCGTAGATCACATGAAGAAGGCTATATTTCAAGTCGCTCCGGCATGTCTACCGCCGATCATCACCGCCTGTCCCCCAAAGGGTTCAAACTTCGGCATCGAGCTGGTCCGCAAATCGATAACTGACTGCTGTGGACTATGATTATACAGTCAACACTGTCCTCTCTTACGCCAGCAAAACACACAAGTTCTGCTGCGGGCCGTTAGCTTGGCCTCTTCTAGCTACATCATATATTTATCTTGGCCCTTGCTTGATATCATCAGAAGCCATCCTCAGCAACAGTCTCCGACCATGCGGTTTCCATGTAGAAGCACGTTCGACCCATCGTCAAGCACAAACCTTTATGATTTCCAATATGCTGCGAACGGAATCCCGCCTCATTCAGTTCCTCGGAATTAATGTCATGCTTGGGTTATGTGGCCGAGGCTCCAAGGTATGTATATGATCCGCCGACCATTCTGAGGTAAAACATGTCGCGGATGCAGTCATTACAGACAGTCCCCTTCAAGCCGTTATCGAATGTATGATTCGAGCTTTCCCATCTGTACTTGCCAGATATCCCTGTCCACTCTTCGCTTTAAGATCTTCTGGGGGTCCTGTCCTACCCGCCACGTCTTATCAAGGGAAATGTCTCATCACTACCCGATGATTCACACGTTCATGATGAAGTTAGGCAAATTGGGGACCTTGGCGCGACTCTCACTGTCTGGAGTTCCGAAGTTGGTGATATTCGATCAATTTTTTGAGATGTCAAAGCACTACACGTATGTCTATCATCACTTGAGGACATGAGGCCACAAACCCTCTTTGACTTAACTATGACATTTTTCCCAATAATCCCAGCACACACTCGCGACATCTTGTGACAATTCGATGGTATCACTTCTAGCTATATACATTCCACACACAGTGGTCAACTTGACGGATGGATCTGTGAATGTGCAGCCTCAAAGACATCGTGTTTATTTTACGTTTTTGTTCACCGCGTGTCGTGTGGTTTCCACTGGCCGGTGGTACTTTTATGCAATGATGAGTACGTCAATTCCCAACTTTATCATCGCCGAGGCTGAGTTTCTGCCGGACTGCGAGAGAATCCAATCCACTCCGAACGACAGGGTTCAGTTGTGGAGCAATTTCGAAAAGATCCATTACATATCGTGTGACTGGGGCTCGGGAACTTGCCGCATCCGCACGTCGCATCCACACAAAGAGTCGGAGATACGTCGTCCAACATGCAAACTTTATTACACGCGAGAAAGAAGCCAAGCCCTGGAATTTCGCCTCCCTGACCGTTCGGATGCTAGGATGAAGAGATGATGATTGTCTGCGATCAGCGCGATATTACAGTGCGAAAAAAAAGTGAGGTTTATATCCTAGTTTCGACCCATCATCATTTTACTCCAGATCGAAGAGCAAGACCTCGGCGATTCCCTGGCCATCATTTTCAAGTCGAAGTTCGGCTCCTAACTCGTAGGCCAGATATGCGCCGTCTCCTTCCCGCAACTCAACTTGTGGCCCGTCAGACTGAGAGCCAATTCTCAGAGTGACGCCCTCCGCTGGCCCCGGGTTGTACCCGGACCTTTGAGTTACATGAATATATCCCTTCTTCTTTGACTGATTGTTTCCGACCGGTGCGTGGACGAGCGAGACGCCGGGATGGATCAGCGAGGCGTACATTCGCAATTCCGAGCGGATCGGCGCAGGACCGCTACCTTCTCTGCGAAGAGACACCCCCGCAGAATTATCCGGGGCGACAAGAAGAGCAAAACGGTTCTTCTTTTCTTCGTCCGTAAAGTTCCTAGGGCGATGCCATACGATCAGGGTCAAGGCTCGGCTCAAGAAGTGACGAAAGACGACCGGATATGAACATACCTCGTGAAGTAGGCGGGATTGCCCCGGCCTTGACCAGAGCGGGGTGATGCCCAGATCTGGCAGAAATAAACTTGTTTGCCTCCGTGTGCCTTCTCGGAGTGAGATATGCCTGTTCCTGTAGACGTCATCTGGAGTGCGCCACGGGACAGGACTTCGGTGTTGCCCATAGAGTCTTGGCTATGCGAGAGGATCAACGATGTGTCGCGCGATAGGAATGGGGAGAGATGCTTACTGCTCGAGCTGGCCGTCGATGACATAGGAGAATATTTCATAACGCTCATGACTGTGAGTACCGAACCCTGTGTTGGCGGCGACGCGATCTTCGTTGAGGACACGAAGAGCCCCAAGGGATTCGTGACGAGGATCACGATAGCTGGTAGATTGGTACTCAGTGTGCAGATGATGGGTGATACGAACGGACGAACCTGGCGAAAGCAAACGTATGGAAGGTCTTCAACCACCCGTGGTCCGCGTGACCACGCTGGTTGCTGCGACGTGGAATGATTTGAATCGCCTTGTCTGAATTCATGATCGCGGTTGCTGCAGCTGAACACGCTGGACGTGTAAAGAGGGGTGATTTGAGATATGACTTGAGGCTGTGCACGATGCACCTGGTCGATGGGCTGATTGGGAGTGAAATGCTTGTCGCGATGCTCGGTCAGAGGCGAACGTGTTTGGTCCTTATATCCACTGGCAGCGTCGAACTCGTTTACGAGGCTTACGAGGAGGATTAGAGGGATTTGCCTTTCCAAGTGATCGTATACTCACGCGTTTACACGACATTGCTAATCCGACGGGTTTGCCTTGGTCATCAACCTGGTCGTGTTCTTACTGATAGTAGTCCTCGAAATCCAGGATCCTGAAGCACGTTCCAATTCCAGTCCCGGAAATTAACGGAAAACTGTAGCATTGCCAGTGCGCAAATCCCACTTCGTCGCTATCTTTGTCACCTCCAGATGCTAACAGTGCAGAGTGTACGCGCAAGATACCCCTCGATGAAACTGCTTGCGCTAGGCACTACCCTGTTTCAGTGAAACAAAAGGTCTGGCGGTCACGGTGGGTAACATGTTTAAAGCGGCTCGAAAAGAACACCGGCACCGTATTAATGCTGTTCATCGACCCCACACACATGCGCAGGGAGACGCCCCCGTGGACTAGTATGCAGATAACGCCGGTATGCGTTCCCACAACTGGGACATGCAATCGATTCAACAACTTGACTGAGATAGCTGGTAACATCGTATCCTTGAACCTCTCCGCCATAAAGGTAATTGACATCTATTCGCAGCCCACGTACCCGCTCATGATATGCAAAAATACATGTGCGTTCCCACCCCCGCAACGCCTCCCCCTTACAAGAATGCCTCCTGTCCTATCGGAAATACACACGCGGTCAGCGCTTGAATGTGCACACGGATCTTGAGCGGTATCAAGACGCATGTCAGGTACGAGCATCACGACCAATTCTCATGGCGTTGATCAGCCGCACAGTGTAGCCCAACCCCTGTGATCGGATCAGTATTAGTACCCGGTTGAGAGAGAATAGGCGACAGTTTCCAGAACAGAAGAAGCCTGCTTCGTATTGTCTTCCTGTCAGTCCTCGTGCCCTTTTTGCCGGGGTGGGGGTGGGGAAGGGGATACCATATGCGAGATCCGTGGACCGCGACCGGAAGGTGACCTTGTGTACTTTATCCGCTGGACGGGTTCACGCTTGCGAGATCCCAAACCTCCCAAAAGCCCATTGGACATGTCACCCAGGGGGCTGCATTTAGATCTGGGTGCCTTGAGGGCTCCTTGTACGACGATTCGGTCCCGCACGGATCGTCGTGTTGTGCGGGCGCCGCCAAAGATAATTTTAAGTACTAGGTTCGTCGTTTCCGAATCATTGGCAATGCATCATGGTTTCACGACGTTCATAGTGCCGTCACCATCTGATCCTAACAGACTTGTCAGTCGAGAGAAAACGTTCGTTGCCAAGTCTAGTGAGAAAGCGCAGGGGGAGGGGGATGCTGAACACCCGTCTTCTCATCGCGAAGAGAGTGAGGCGCACGTTCGGACACGTCTGTCACCAAAACATACAACACCATCCCTCCGCTCTCAGAGCCCTGCCAAGACTATATATCAACCATTTCGATGCCAACATTCCCTTCAATGTCACCTTGCTAAATTGCGTGGGATTAACCACCACACGTCACCCCTGTCAGTGAGCTCGATATCAACCAATCATGGCCAGCTTAAAGATACCTTGTTGCTCCCCCTCAGCTTGCATTGAGTACCCAATCGGCGAGAGACTGCCTAGATCTTGCAGCAGTAATAAAGCCCAACAAGGTCACCACAGCTCACGGAGCTATGGGTACCTCGCAAAGTGACAAGTCGCAGCTCTGACAACGTGGTGCCGGTCTCACACAAGGTCCTGAGAGTCAGCAAGATAGGGGTCCTCAAGCGTGCCAGTGTGCCACTAGTAGGTAAGCGAACGAGCGACCGTTTTTGCATGGATCCGTTGGCACTGACGCCCACGTGGTCTCGGTGTCTGCCTAGTTCCGCTCTTGCCCACACACGTGACGACTCGGATGCGCGCCAACTTGCCAGCGCACCCGCCCGGCACCAGGACGGCTACCGTCGCGTGGTTCTTGAGACATCAAGTGCGCTCCTGCATCAAATCGAGGCGGTTCGCTCAGACGATCCATGACCTGATGGTATAATCCCAACGCCAACCCCGATCAATGGACACTTTCCAAAGACACAAACGAACGACGCATGAAAGGGAGAGGCTTTGCCCGAATGCATCGGTCCGTCAACGTCAACGTCATCCGCGGGAAAAAAAGGTAGACGTCGAGGCGGACACGTGCAGACCCATCCAATAGCAAAATGGAGCATACCCGAACGTCCACGATGAAGGATGTCAGGCGACTTTTGGCATACGCCGTCGTTTGGACGATTATCCAGGGCTTGTTGATCGATGCGTGTATCATGGAATCGGATCGGACACGGGTTTCGATTGCAACAAGTTTGCCGTTCGAGTTGGACGACTTGTCGGCCTTTGCAAACTCCACCGACGGACCTAGAAGCGATACAAGGTCACACGCCAACGCCGCGGAACAAAAAGGGAAAAGCTGTTGAACCTATCGATTCGGTATATCATACTACCACCTTGGCTACGAGTACTAATGTCCACCAAAAGGACGCGTGTGTAAGCTACTTACAATAATATGAGCAGATGAATAAGTGCCAGCGCGTGTACTGTTTATAATATCCCCCCCCAGGACGACGAGGTTGTACCCAGCACCAGAAAGCATTATCCCCGACGAGTCACTGGGGTCACCAAAACCGGGTGTCTTCAGGCGGTAGCTCTCGCAGCACCCGGAACATGACGATATTCGATGTCAGACTGGAGAACTGGGAAGGCGTCAGTGCATAAGGGCCGTGTTCGGAGATGAACCTACCCCGTTCCCGATAAATACCTGTGCACGCTGACCGACCAGCATGTCCATGGCCTGTGCGACGGGTTTTTCCTCCCAAGTGAGCCGCAGATCGCGGCTGTTTGTTACCGAATCCCACTTTTTTATCTCCATGAGTGCCTGGTTCAGGTCATTCAACCACGCTTCATCGCCGTTTGTCATGATATAGATTCTTTCGAGCTCCTTTGCTCCACCATACGACTTTTTCTGGTCATGCAACACCTGCCGTACTCTCTCCACGATTTGTTCGATCGTTGGGAAACAGCGCTGGAGATAGAACTGCATGTTTGCATCGGTCGTGTGACCATCGCCTCCATCGTGAGGAATGCGGAATTTATCGGGTAGAGTAGCAAACTTGTTGAAGCCGTTCCAGTCCGATGACCAATTGGCAAGGTGTGTGCAGTGGTCGGCAAAGTCTCCCCTGCGGATGTGTAATACGAGCAATCCGGAAATGGGGTCTACCTTTGTGGCTGGTAGCATCGGTTCGACACTGTGCAGTTCCGTCAAGGACGGGGGTGGTGCGGATGGACGCAGATAAGACGGGAGGAATCGGAAGGACTTGGTAGTAGCTCCGAAGAGGTGCGCATTGCGAGCAAAGGCACCCAAAACGAGCGGCGACCATGAGAAATTTCGAAGGATCGGCGACTTTGACAATCGTGGCCACATGGAGAGAATCCGGGTCGAACCAAATAGCCTGAACGTTGACCATGAGTTGTCAAGGGCGCAGTAGCAGCGCCGTGGGGACGCACCATATCTCGAACAGCTGGGGAGAGCCGAGTTGAATTTCGACGCATGGGTCGTTGATGGAGGCGAGTTTCTCGACCCAGAGGTCGAATATGCGTGAAGCGGGGACGTTGTTGTCGTATCGGATGTGCCCGCTCACGACGTGGTCGCTGTTCAAGATGGTCGGGTTGGGACACACGTGCTTAAAGTAATCCTTGTGAACGGCGCGGGGAGTGGGGTCTCCAGGATCAAACGCGGAGCCAATGATAGGACCTGAAACATTCCGGTCAGGGATGGAGAGGCACATGGGACGAGCGTACCGCTGAGGATGGCTGAAAGGGGTATTCGGGCTGGGATCAGCTTGCCGTTGTATTGTGCGTACTCTGGCCCGTTGCGTGCCCAGGTGTAGTTGTCAAAGACAAAGCTGAATGGGTCGTCATGGCGTGTTGGTCGAGAGGCTGCGGGGTGGGCCACTCACGCTCGATTTGTCTCGTGTGCGAGGAGGGCGTTGAGGAGGAGTTCCTGCATGGCGTTTCCCCAACCCGATGCTGGGGGCGGTTACCGCCTGGTGGCTGGGATGCGAAAAGGACAGCGAGGCTCACCGGTGACATGATTTGGCACCCAGAAGAATGTAGCATCGCGGCCCTCTGGAAAAGGCAAGGAGAGGTTGTGTTGTGGGAGGTGTCGTTCATAGTCGTGGTAGGCGTCGTAAAGGGGAGGTAAAGAGTGGTCTGCGTCGCTGTCTTGGCTCGGCGGGGGGGCTTGTCCGGGGTGGTGACGGGTGTAGAGCCAGAGGAGGGCGCAGGAGGAGAGAAAGAGGATGATGAGCAGTCGACCGCAGCGTCTGTGGATGCGTGTGGGGGAGGGTCTTGTGTCGGAGAGTCTGGAGGGGAGGATGGAAGGGGAATCGGACGGATGGAAAAAGCCCGACATGAGTTTGGGTTGGTGGTGGTGGTGGTGGTGGCGCGCAAAAAAGGAAATTTCCGTTGAATTTCGAGTGCGATTTGACCAAATCGTGTCGTCTTCTGATCACAAGGGTTGACCTTGAGGACGGGTTCTCACAGGCCACGCTCGACCGGTACCGGGCAGACGGAGGACCGCGGTTGTCCGTCGACGGGATGGTCGAGTGCGATGGGGGCGGAAGAAGAAGCGAGAAGAGAAGAGACGGGTTGTGTGTCGCTCTCACACCACGGGGATCTTTGACGAAGAGATGAGAGTGACGGCAAATGCTCGGGCAAGATTTTACCGAAAGGGATGTGCATGTTGACCGGTGGTCAATGCCCGTGCTGGTCGTGGGCTCGTGTGTGTGTATTAATAAGGTATAATTAAGGTGAGCTAGGATCACAAGCGATGACTGCGCCGACGTGTACAAGCGTATGTGAGATGAGAAATGAGTATGTACGTGCAAAATAATAGTCGTGGGTTATCGTACAACAATGCGAATGGGTGTGATCGTGATCGTCATGCGTGAAACTATTCGAAATTGTACTCGACCGCGATGCGACATGCCTCTGAAATGTCTGGCGAACGGCCGTGTTTGCGTAGACTGGATAGGGACGGGAAGAGGGCATCACAGGCCGGACAGGGGTGTCCTGTGAGCCTGGATATGCTGTGACCGTCGGGTGAGCGTGAGCGTTTCGAGGTGTGCGAGACCTGGGCAGGGTGAGCCGATGGACAGGGGCGAGGAGGAAAAAGAGACGGACCGAATCGTCGTCTGTCTGGAGCGGACTCGTCTTGCGTTTTAGGGTTGTCTCTGGCTAGCGCGTGAGGGGTGCGAGGGTGTGTGGGCGTGCGAGGGAAGCGTACCGGACACGGCGCAGGATGCTTGTGACCGCCAGGCATGCACGCGCTTCATGCGGGTGGTATAGGTGTCGTCCGTCCACGGGACAGGTTCGCGGTCATGTGAAGAGTGGTCCGGGGTGATGATGGAGGAGCAGTAAGAGGAAGCATCGTCGTCGTCGTCGTCGTCGTCGTCGTCGTCATCAGAGTCGGATGTGGTCGGACACGAAGAGGACTGAATGACGGAAGAGATGGGTCGCGGTGGTGGTGGAGGACCTTCGACGAGCTGTATGATCTGGATGGTGTGCGGTTGGCAGACGTAGAGATGGCGGGGATGTTTGGTGATGTCGAAGAGGTCGGAGGGATGAAACATGATCGCGCGGGTGAGAGAGAGAGAGAGAGAGAGAGAGAAAAAGGGCAGCCACCCCCCGTCTTTTTTAAACAAGCCACGCGAGCCGACGCGATGGATNCCCCCCCCCCCCCCCCTCATGAGAGAGAGATCCAGAGAGAGATTCCCTTTTCCGGATCAAGATCAGATCTCAGATCCACTCCACACCAACTTTTTTTTTTTCGTTCATTCGGCGATTCAATTATTTAATAGTCACGTGCGGGCTAAGGTCGCATCGGTGCCAGCCACGCTTCGGCCGCTTCAAACTGGTCAATCAGCTCGCGCAACACTGCACCCTCCGAGTGAAGTTGCCTCATGGCAGTCAACGCCTAAACCACACATGTCAGTCAGTCAGTTGCATCCGTTTATATATATAAAACCAGTCACTGACGATGTCCCAAAATCGAAATCCTCGCTCCACTTCTTGTTTAGGCAACTTCACCCCTGGAAACGTCTCTTCGCAGATCTCGAGCGCCATCTGCTTGCATTCCTTCACTCCTTCCCCATTCGGATCACGCACCCTCGTTTGGTTGTTCAGGTGCGTCAGCGTGTCCAAGTACACCTTTGCCAACACCCCAAATCCAGTGTTCACCTCCGCTTGAAACGAAAGCGATATCGTGATATCAAGCAAATCATCCCGCGCCCTCCGTGCATCACTCCGTAGCAGCATGTTCACCGTCGTCACCTCCAACAACGTCCGCAGTGCCCGCGTCAGCGACCGCACAAACGAGTTGAACACGAGCAACTCGCGTGACAACGGCGCAGACCACGCCTGTGCCTGCACATCCCGTCAGCCCTCGTGCACCCCGCATCCTCTCTCTCACCTTGAAATTCAACGGCACAATACTCAACACCCTCATCACCAGCAGCATGCTCGACTTTTCATCCTCTGCATCCCCCCACATCAGCAAAACTAGCCACCGTGAGACTCGAGACCGCTCTTACCGGTACCGAAACTGGGCCCACCGCTAAACGCCCGTCCAGACCACAAGTGCCCATGCATCACCCCCGCTCTCACCAGCTCCAGGAATAGATACAGCGGCTCCTGAAACTTGTCATTCAACCGCGCTTGCTTCACCGCCGTGTACATCGCTCTGGCCAACGGCGAGTGCATGTGCGAGTTCAACAGGAACCTGTCCTTCCCAATCCGTCACTTCATCTCAGGTCACGACACCACCCATCACTCACCCTCTCAGTTCAAGGAATCGCCAGATCACATTCGCAACAACCTCGTCCTTCTTGTCCAACTGTCCACTCGGCACACCGCTCTTCCCCTTGGTCCGCATCGCAAGCTTTTCCGACGCCGTCGCACCCAGGCACAGCGCAAAATCAATCGTCGACGACTAGACAACACGTCAGCTTCAGTCACAACGCAAACACCATCGACCACCCACATTCTGCCGTCTCAGCTCTTCCTCCACGATCGCATACCCAACATTCCACCCCGCAACACGCTCCACCAACTGCACCGTCTGTGCAGAATTGTGCTGTATAGCTTTCTGTCCATGCGGCGCAGCATTCTCAAACCAGAAATTACCCATCACCTTGCGGTTGTTCCAAAACGTGTGCGTCACACTGCTGATCAGCGCAAGTGCCGTCGCCCGTGGCCCCGTCTGGCCATCAGTGATAACCTCCTTCACAAATCGCCTGTACTCCGTCGTCTCCCCATTGTCGAGCGGCGGTGGCTCAATAATCTGTCCACTGGTCAACCAAACCAGCGCTTGAGGACCCAACAGACCTCGCGACAGATAGAAATAGATCTCGTCCGGTAGTCGGTGTGTAAAAATCTCGTGCAGGTCAGTGGGGATATCCGCCGCAGTCGGATGATGGGGATGGTGATTGGGTCCGTGACTAGACGGCGTCGTGATGGCAAGCGCGAGTGGTACAACAGTCCCTTCAGACGAGAATATCAGGGAATACTTGATCATCGAACGTGTCCGAGCATACTGATCCGCGTATTGCGTCGACTTGACGCCGTGGTGCTCCGAAAACGCGGTCACAGCGGCATGCCCTGATTTGTAGTACTTGACCATGTCCACCGTCGCCTTCAGTGCTTGGTCGTGCATGTTCGGCGGAAAGGTCGGAGAGTGCTCGAACCCGACCAAAATGCCAATGTCCAGAAATTGGTCTTCGGTAACCCCAAGGTCGTTCAAGATGGTGCGCTTAGAGGTAAACGTGAACGACGGCGCGCTACAAGCGAGATCGAGAGACGTAATCAGCTTGTCCACGCCCGGATAGAGCAAGGTGTCGGTTGGACCATAGATGGCATGGATATACGATTTGGAGTGTCGAAGGAGATAGATCAACTGGACCCGCGGTGAGCATGATGCGTAACAACTGTGCACACCACGACCCACCTGTGCCCAAGCAACATATGGCGCGACAAGAAACTCGACATTTCGATGCCTAAACACACGCAGAATCATGCGCCAGAGATCCCATTGAGTGAGACCACTGCGGCCCTCAAACAGCTTGATGGCTGCATCCTCCTGGCCAGCTTCGTACTTGGCCCATGCCTCTCTTCTGTCTCTGCAAGCTTCGTTGTATTCGGCATGGTGCTGGTATTGTTTCCACCGCTTGGTGGGAAGCAAACCAGGGAAGACAAAAACGGGCTTGATGTGAAGTTTTTCGAGGGCACGAAGATCGGCTTCGATGCGCTGGGTTAGGGCGAGAGGAAGACCACCCGTGGCCGCAAGAAGAGGTTCACGCGAAGGAGGATTGTCAGTGAGCTGCTGCAAATAATAGGACGCATCAATCCCAAGACGCGAGTCGGATAACACGCTCAATGGTAATGTTTGCAAGTGCTTCCGCTCGGTGAGGTAGTCTGCAGTGTTGGGATCAGAAGCAATCAAAACTTACGATTTGGGCTCACTTTCGAGGTGTTTGATGGCCATAATTGCCTACCGAATTTTTGAAAGAAGCTTTTGGACGACGTCGCACACGCCGACCAAGTCCAACCAAACTTTGGATTACATAAGCATAGGCATCACTGGTTTGCAATGAGGCGACAAGTTGCCACAAGGCTGTGGCTGGCACCGTACGTCGTATCATATCCAGTGCAACGCTGTGTACAAAAAACAAAGCCATGGCCCAATGTGAATCTCTGCAGACTTTTCGGGTGTAGACCAAGTCCACTTTTACGACATCTTGCTGGATACCTCAACCCCGACGTGGGCTTGTGTTTCTCACATTTTTGTTCAACTTACCTACCCTAGAACGCGCTAGTGACATCACTCGTCGTGTCGCTCTTTTGCACATATGGGGATGGCACCTACCCTGCTCACGCTACCGGGTTCAATTGACGAACCAACGTGTCCTCGCGTCCCTGCTCACGTCGCAGGTCGTCGCGAGCTCATCGCTCTTTTCGCACAACCACACTTTACGACATCTCTCCCACTGCTTTGAGTTTCGGCAAGATCACTCTCATGAGAAACAAGTTGGTTGACGTGCGCCCCCACCATGCATCTAACCAAATCGGATAAACTTTGCGGATGATGTTATGCAGAGTTGGCGGCATGTGTACCCCGCTGTGCTTCTCTTCGGTTGAAACCACATGGATGCAGAGAGACACGCTTCCAAGGTAGTGTGTGTGTGTGTCTGGTCCTCGCCCGTTTCTTGTGCTGACCCGTGCAATGCAGTCAGGTTGGATACTCAAAGTGACCTAGGTCAGTCACATATGCCATGGGAGTCAAATGTCCGCTGTTCCGTGGGACACCAAGTCTCATGAAACTTGGTCGCCATCCCTTTAAACGTGGTTGTTTGATCAGTAACGTTACTCTAGGAACCCTTCTCAAGAATGAAATCTTAATTTTTTTTTTTTCCTTCGAGTCCTTTTGCACCCTGTGACATGCAACCGCTTTTCTTTCCAAGTTGCTCATATGTTGACCTGTTGGGTTTGCGCACATCCACAATCACCCACGCGCCAACTCGGGTAATGTCCTGGTCTGGCCAGCACGGCGTTTCTTGATTGGAAAGAAGAAGAAAAATCCATGTGAACTTGTTCGACCAGATTGGGTGGGACTATAGGTTTCACTGGCAGTGAGAGGAAGATACTGCGCCTCAGAGTGCTATCCTGTGATTCATTCCGATGAACGCCATGCATCATTTCTGCATCTCGAGGCAACCGCCTCTGTTCCTGTCATTGACTCCAAAGCTCATTCCCACCCCATAGATCCATCAATCGCGCCTTGCTACCACATCATGGAGGCTGAAGATCACGACTCGGTAGACATCCAGTTGCGTGGTGGACGTTCAAGTCTTTGGGTCACAGTACTGAGTTGAGTTTCGGTCCCATGTGGGTCCCTCATCGCAGGCATCTGATAAAACCCCCCCACAGTCCCACATCTATGCGAAAGTAGGGCAAATTGGAGTTTGATGGCAACTGTACTTGAACCGAGATGATTATGGTATGATGCCGTGCGAGCGCGCATCATGACAGGGAAGAAGAACGAAAAAAAAAAAAAAAACTGGATCTATAAGCGAACCGTGCTGTTTCGTGTTCCGAATATGGCGGACGTGATTTAGGTGGAGACTGCGGTCGTCTCTTCGTCGGTACGCGCTCATCGATTCGCCATGACGTCGGAATTCGCAGGTACTATTCTCCTCCTCCGTTCTTGTCGATTCACGTACTGTACTGTCTTTGCTCGTACGGTGTAGGGCGAGCACGCGTCTAGGCTGTATGCCGTGCGTGTCAATACGGGTGGCCTTGATCGCCGCACAAACTGCCGCTCAAACACTAGTACTGCCAGTGGGTGAGTAACCGGCCGATTTTCGGATGCGCGCTTGGCTGATGCGCGAGGCGCGTATTGACCTGCCATGCAAATTCTAAGTACTTAACCCCTCGGAACGCGCCGCCGTCTCCCGCATCAGAGTCCATGATAGCTCGGGACCAGGTACTGCGGATCGTGTTTGGGATTTTTGGTATCCGCCTGTCAATGTCTAACACTGACAACTGGCGCCACAGGCTAATGAGCCCACGGTGATGGACCGATTGCCATTCGGTTGCTACGTCATGATGAGGTGGATCACCTGACAATCAACATACACTACACGGTCAATCTTTGGTGCGTCACTCGTTACTAGATGGAGATCATTGAAACGACAGCTGTCGCATCAGTGTTGCAATCTGATCGCGAGTGCTTCCTAGATATACCGACTCCTAGTACTCGTGCGTAGCAAGAATGTCCTTCAGGTGCGCCGTGAAATGATCCGGTGTTGGTCTGACTGGTTCCAGTCGGGTGCATATTTCAAATGGGTGTCCCAGATTCTGAGCCCTGGATGTCAAACGCCACTCGATGTCGGCGGTCATCGCAACCCCATCTTGCGGTCGTGCGGTCCGGGACCTGCTCGGTTCTTCTGCTGATGACCCTGGCCCGCCGAGCGAACAGCACATATGTGTAGATTGGTCGCGATCCGATCATACAGAAATGTCAGGTTCGTACCTTTTCGTTGGATCAAGGATATCGTCTTGTCCGTAGATCTGGGAGGAAACCGGATTCAGCTCAGACCAGGCAAATTGCAATGGAGGTGGCCAGGCGTTACTCGACGTGTTTGCGTTTGCGCATTTCGTTCTGGTGATCCAGTACGGGAACTGGACGATACTCAGACACCGGATTGGTCGAGGGTCCGACCTTTTTGTGTCTCTAGTGTCGACGTTGAATATGTCTTTGAAGGAAAGGAAAAAAAGGTGCACCATACATACCTGCTTATTGGAGCATGGATGAAAACATGCCTGGATAGGACAATACGAGCCGCTCGTGGTGCGACGAATCCACTGCCTGATATAGCCACGGTAGGACAGCAGACAAAAACAGAATCGCATGCCATGTTTGAGACCCGCAACACCCATTTGAGAATGTGAGCACGCCTTCGAGATCCGAAACGGAACACGGCGAGACTGACATCGTCTTTGTAGACATGTACATAGCTGGGTTTGGTACTGACACTCATTATTGTGGGACGTGCAAGGCTCGACTGGATCTCGCCAGTGACCTTGCTGGCGCGCCGACATTGGATGGTGCTATAGCCTACTTATCTCTTTACAATGTTGATCCGTCACGACAGGGAAATCACATACCGGAAGAATATGTACCATGGCGCTCTCAGGCTCCAGTGACTTCAGAAGGGATCAAGGAAAGTCGATCCAAACAGGTATAGCCTGAGATCATCGACAACTTATTTCATTGATTGATCACTGAACAAGATCAAGCCCGATCATCCGTAGTGAGTTGGTATTTGATTGATTGCGTTCAGATTAGGTGGTCATATCCACCGCTATCTCTTACAGCCTAGTGCGCTTCGCAGTTCATATTCGTGAGATTCTATCGTCGAATGGGCGCCCGTCAGAATACAGATAAGTAGAAGAATGGAATGACTTGACTGTTGGTAGGGACGATCATTCAACACTATCTCTCTGCTGTTCTTCATCTTGGCGTGTCAGATCCAACAGCTTCCATGTCACCTTTTTTTCAGATTGTCGAATGAATTTTCAATTCTCGGTGTCGGGGAAAAAGGCAAAGGCAGTCTGTATCTTACATTTGCGTCTGACGTGTTTCATCCGTCTTGGAGTCCATCTTCTAAACTCGAAGAAATCTCGCATTCTTTTCGCCGTTTTTGACGAATTTGAGCATACAACTTCAAGTTGCCAGGATGCCGGCGCCAGTGCCACTGGGAGGTCTGATGCAGAGGTCCTGAATCTGAATCGCTGCTCGTACGGGTTGAAGTGTGCTGGCAGGCTTCCTCGGCCTTGTGTTTGAAAAGGCTTGAGGACCCGATGCGACGACCGACTGCAGATGCCAGTCGATGACTCCAATACGGAGTGGAAAGTGGGGGGTATAAGATCTCTGAGGGCATGATCACTCAAGCTGACTCCTGAAGATGCGTGGCGAACTCGAAAATGGTCGCTGGGATGGTGAATCATAGTACGCACCGGCGCTGGCGGTTGGAATCGACATTAAGTACCGTTAATCAGCTCAGGTCGTTTGAATCCGATCAGAGTCGAAAGCGATGTCAATGTTGCTATCGTAGTGTAAAAGCTACCAGAGCTGTTTATGCATATGTACCAAAAACGTCCAACACGTTGGCGTGTATGAGGACATTAATCATTAGGATTACGTGTATGTCAATATTATGGATGGAGAGGATGATTCGTCAAGAGGAATCAGACGGAGACGACCACAGCCAAGACAATCCATCATCCGTCTTCATAGGGGCGCGCACCAGTCTTCGACTCACGTTCGACGTGTCCGAGTCCGTACTGGAGGGTACGCCCGTCCTCAGGCTTCGGGACCAACCATCATTGGCGCTGGGGTCACTGCAAAGGGACAGGATCTCAGGGAGGAAGTCGGGTCAGATGTGAGCGCACTTATTACCTCGCGCCAGGCCTATTTCTCGCAATCTGCAGTGTATTTGAGCTACCGGTAGTCGTCTCTGCAGTGGTCAAGTTTATCTTCCGCCCCCTGGTGGGTCGAGGCGTGCCCTTGTGTTCTTCATCACTCGCGAGCGAAGCTAACACGCTGAACGTCGCCCGTTCGCGTGCTGCAATAGTCTTTATGCTCACATGTGTGTCTGGATCCATGCTTCGTTCGCTCGTCTTGCTCTTCCTGTTCCTCGCCTTGTGTCCTAAATCGCCAACGAACTCCACCGAGTCGCTGTCCGAGCTAATTACCTGTGATGTCACTCTAACCGCCTTGACCCCATCACCCCGCACCCCCTTCTTTGCAATTTGCACGGACTGCCTGCCTACCAAACTGTCCACAGACATCGCATCCGATTCAGAGTCGTTCATGACAGCCCGCTGCCTCGTCCCGCGCCGTGCCCTGCGCATCGCGTTCGTTTCAGAGGCTTCCGACGTGTCTGCTTGAACCTTGCTCCCCGCGCGTGTCTTGCTCTCCCTCGTTTGCTGCGCCCGCTCCAACGCCTTCTCTCGCCGACTGTCCCGTGCCTTGGCACGTTGCGCGGCGCGCTCTTCTGCTAATATTTCTTCTTCCACCTTTTCTTCTTCTGCGAGTTCCTTTCGCCGGACTCGGGCTCGTTCCATGACGATTCGGTCCGCGACGTCCATGTCGTCGTCATCAACGCCACCACCCTTACGTTTGGTCTCGCCCGTGTCTGGAAACATAGAAACACCATACTGTGCGCTCTCACGCAAGGTCACAACTGCATCTTCAATGTCGACCCCGAGATCTTGCGCGATGAGTCGAACAGCTGCCTCGGGTACGAGAATACGTTGAGTGAACTCTGCCGGTGAAAGGGGCGCAATGAGAGACGCGTCGATTGTTGACGGTGGAAAGAGGTCAAAAAGGGTCTGGTGTATGATGATCGAGCCCTGCTCGCCATAGCTGTGACGGTTGTTAGCGTCTCGGGCAGGCTGTGATCAGAGGAAGGACGTACTATCCTGGCTGGGTCTTTTCGAAACTTGCGAATTGGCCCTTGACACCGACCACGGTACGACTGCCCTGTTTCTTCACCTCCTTCTTGACCTCTCTCCAGAAAACGCTCTTACTCCTCGGTCCTCTAGATCCATCGTTGGTATGAAGATCTTCGGGATCGCTAATATCGTCCTTGTCCAAGATAATAGCCTCTAGCGCTTTCTTCATCTTTTTGACTCTCGCTGGAACCTTTGTAAAGTCGATCGTCTTTGGCCAGCCTTTCTTAGCTGCGATTGGTAGCTGGTGCGATTCGAAGCGATGCCGTTGGCAAACGGATATGTAAATCGTCAAAGGTGCTTTCAAACCACCCCGATTCCTCGGACGCGGATCCGAAACCGACTTTTTGCGTGCCGTTGTGAGCAAGTACTGGAGAAGAGGGGTGGGATGGGAAGGCAAGTCCTCGTCGCAATACGGACACATTTTTGAAGGGTCTCGAGCGTAACCCAACTCAACTTTACGCGAGAATTTGTATAAGAACAAAAAAGAGGGTCACCGAGAACATCGGCGGCTTACTGGAATCAGCTTCCATAGGTAGATAGTCGAACGTGTCTGGAACCCTGAAGAGATTCAGCATGGCACATGATTGAAAAGCGGAGGGAAAAAGCGCACTTGGAACGTGAATCCTTGCGTTTTTTCGCAATACGTCCTTGTTCAGTACCACTATCATCAGACGAGGCACGCTTCGTGGATTGAAGATTGCAAACACTAGGAGACTTTGACCGCCGGTCGATACGCGCTAGCATTTGAGAACTCATGGGGAATGGTTTGGGACCAGGGCGCTTCCCCAAGCCGTCTGTCAAGTTGGTGTCGTCCTTGTCAGGGGTCTTTGCGCGTGCCTTACCTTTGTCGTTTGAAGAGGAGAGAGGCGACAAATTAGGAAAGGTAGTTCCATGAGGAATGGGTTTACGAGAAATGGGCTTAGTTTTCAATGGTGAAGGAAGAGGGATTGGTTTGGGAGTGTGCACAAGCGCCGCAGCGCGTGATATGTTCTTGGTCTTGCTCGAGGATGCATCACCACTCCCTGCGCCGTCGGAGACATTTTCCTTTGCTTGTAGTGACATGGGGAATTCTTGTGGCTCTCGACGTGAAGAAGAATGGACTGGTTTGTTGACGGTTTGTTTTCTGTCCACATTTGTAGGTCGTTCGGGTGTCTTGCCCCGTAGAGGTAAGCCGCGCTTCTGTCCCGCGGGGCGTGGCGTGAATTCCGGGCTACTATCACGCTTGGGAGGAGCTGATTTGATGACGACACGTGGTCGCGGGCGAGGTTTGGCAAGTGGTCGTGGGGTATCATTGGCTGTCGGAAAAGACAGCTTAGAAGTAGAGACGTTCTTGGTATCTATGAGGCGACGATCTGCAGCACGTGTCGCGCTGGGACTCCAGCGACGCGTCAGAGATGTCTCGGAAGGCCTATGCAGCGGAGAGGGTAAACCGGGCGGGGGAGGGTCTTCGAGAAATTCAATATCGTCTGATGTCGACTTGAGCAACTCCTGAGAGTTGGTAGGGGATGACGATGGCGGTGATGCCTCTGTAGTGGTAGCGGGGACGTTCTTTTTGGTTTTGGTGAACCGAAGCCCCTTGATGGCACTGAACGACGATGGCTTGTAGTCTGGATGTGCAGCGAGAACGCGACCATTGACGCGCACTGTTTCCACATCATCATCAGAAGTGTCTGGTTTGTTTCCCCTTGCGACGCGTCTGGGAGCCGAGGTCGCGTCGCCGGCCATGGAGTTCCGGGAAGACAGCAAGAGCTCGTCATCACTCTCGTCTTCCGGGATTGCGGACGGTGTGTTCCGCGGGTTGGTATAGAGCGCAGCTGCAGGCCTAAACTTGCTCTTGGGTGATTTCCCGTAGGTGACCGCTGGCTTGGGAGGGCCGAAAGAGGAGCCGAGTTCCTGGAAACCAAGGCCTTCACCGGATCTGATGGGAGGTGGACGCCTGGACATGCGGTGAGCGGGGTCCGAGAAGATGTCCGCGTTGGTTGCCTTGGTTGCGCTCAAGAGCTGTTCCATGGTTGCGTGCCCTGACTCGGATAAGCGCGGCGTTGTTGTGGTGTGTTTGAATTCAAGGGTGTTGCCACACAGAGCCAAACAAGTCCGGCCAACATCGGCCCGCGGATGTTCCCTTCTGCGACGATCTTCGCGCACGCATTGGATTCGCAGATGAAATCTTTATTGGCTTTTTTTATTGCGGGAAACAAGGAATGGACGAGATTAAACCGGGTCAACTTTGACCATCCCCCTGCAGCATTTCTTTGCTATAAATATGTGTCCCCGTCGTTGCTGTCGTCGTCATGTCCCTCCAGACGCCCCCCTCCCAGCCGTCCACGATACACGACCAGGACGCGACCCTCCTCGTAAGTTTTGCCCTCCTCGTCGCCGTCGCTCACGTCCCCCACAGGTCGAGTTTGAGGATGGGGATCCCCGCAATCCGACAAACTTTTCTGCCGCCAGAAAATGGGGCATCACAATCACCGCCTGTGGCTTCACTGGCATCACCGGTCAGTTTCTCTCCGTCTCCACCCACTCTCCCATCAATTGCCTTCCCAAGCCGCTGCCATCTCGTCGTACACCATGGGCGTACCGACAATGGTGGACGACCTCCACTGCTCCCTCTTTGAAGCCACCCTTGGCCTTAGCTTATACCCCATCGGATTCAGTCTCGTCCCCCTCTTCACCTCCGCCTTATCAGAAGAGTATGGACGCTTCCGCCTATACATCGTGACCATTTTTCTCTTCATGCTCACACACGTCATGATTGCCTTGCAAGTCTTTCCACACGCTCGCTTCTCGCCGCCTGGCTAACCAACCTGACAGAGCCCCAAACATACAAACCGTGATCGTTGCTCGCTTCCTCAGTGGCTCGTTCGGATCGACAGGTGCAACTCTTGTCGGAGGCACCATCGCTGACATTTGGAAGCCCAATGAGTAATTATTACCCCATTTATCATCGTCGTCTGTTGCTCACACTTTCAGACGCGGTTTCCCAATGGCACTCTTTGCGATTGCAGCGATCGGTTCGACAGGTCTCGCACCCTTGATCGCAGGGTGGATCGAATCCTATAGTCACCTAGGCTGGAGGTGGATTCAGTGGATTTCTGCCATGCAAGTCGACAAAGTACCTCCAAGCCGACCGTGACGTGACCCCTCCGTGTAGCGTTGTTGGCATCTATTTCCTCGCCGTTCTGCTATTCTTGGCAGAAACACGGGCCGATATCATTCTCACCCGCCTCGCACACAAGATGAGAAAAATGAAGCATGATGACAGATACCACGCAAGAGCCGAAATAGACAAACCAAATCTCCTCACGTTGATCAAGATATCGAGCACTCGCCCTATCAGTGGGTGCTACTTCCCAGATGCTTGAAATAACCTGATACCCCTTTTCAAAGGTCTACTTTTGACCGAACCGACTGTTCTGAGCTTTAGTGTAAGACCTCTTTCCCCTTCGCTCGTCTTGCCTATTCACCATGCAAAAGCTTTGGATCGGTTTCACATGGGGTGTCTTGTTCTGTTTCATCGAGTGAGTCGCTATATGCGCTTCATGTTCACTTCTGACGGCGCACAGCTCAATTTCTATAGAAATGCAATCCATCTACGACTTTACCATCGGTGAGAGAGGGACAGCATACATTTGTATCACGTCCGTATCATTGAACCGATTCCATCTCGATTTGTTGACCCGCTCGTATAGCATTGGAAGTATCCTTGGATGGGTCGCAAACATGTACCAGGAGGTGCTGTACAAGTAGGTTCCTATGGTCTTGCATTGCTGACGTGGCCGCTGAGTCGGCGGCAAGGAAATATGTTGTCAGGAAAGGTCCAGAAGCGCGACTCTGCCTCGCCCTCGTTGCCTCCGTCTTGCTCCCTACTGGTATGCTCATCTACGCATGGACGGCGAGGCCAACCATTCACTGGATCGTACCTCTCATCGGTCTGACGGTGAGTCTGTCCACATCAAGTTGGTTCGAGCGTTGTATCGACATTGTCGTTGGTAGGTGTTCATTGTGGGCGCGTTCATCATTTACCAGGTCGTCTTCGTCTACCTTGCCGACTGGTACGCCGTCTCCCCATCACTTCGCCGTGACTCATGGCGAATCTCCTGCCAAGCTACGGACCATATGCGTCGTCGGCGTTGGCGGGGCAAAGCATGTGTCGTACGTACCCGCTCCACTGGTACTGGAGCTTGCGCGGTCATCTGATGCATCTGATGCGTTCGACTTCGTTTTGGGTTTGATGTCGAACGTCGCGAATGACATTAAACAGGAAATCTTCTAGGCGCGGCCTTCCCGCTTTTTACGCAACACATGTATGGTACTCTTACGTACAAGTGGGCGAACACACTCTTTGCGCTCATCTCGGTGGCCATGATTCCCATTCCCTTTGTCAGTCCTTTTTCCTTTTTCTCGTGGGGTTTCCTATTGCTTGCATGCATTTTTTTTCTTGTCTAACTTTGCATATAGATACTCTTCATTTATGGCGCTGCGATCCGGAAACGGAGCAAAGTCTCGCGCAAGATGCTCGCCTTGGTAGAAGAGAAACACGTATTCGAACACGACAAGGCGGACAAGGAATAAGGGAACGGAACCCGTCATCAGAACGACATTAATGATGATCTTTGGTCGCTCTCGTGTTTCCCTCCTTGTCTGCACTTCCGCTCGCTGCACACTGTCGTTTTCCCTGTCCTCGTCTCTTGCATTTCGTCCAGTCATATCATTGCATGCCATCAAACTTGGTGTCTTTGCATCCATCACGTGCCATTGTACTGTCATCGCGCTCCACGGATACATATTTAAATCTTGGTCGCTCTCGTCTCGCAACTTTGACAAATGAACTTTTCATTCATTATGTATCCATTGATTAGATCCATCGAGGATAACATTCTTTTTGTCGCTTTTTGCAATCGCATGTAGCACTGTTGGGTCATCGTCTTGAGGACGCAAGGAAACGGGGTGCACATGGACGTGCGTTGCGCACGAAATACATGGCATAAAGCAAGAAAAAGGTATTCACAACGATTCATTTCCTTCCAAGATGGCTATCGTTTACGATATATCATTTCGTCAGGGACTCGGTCCCGCCCACCACGACTCTCAAAGTCCGATGTGCGTTCCATCATCAGCGTATCCGCCCAGTGACGTACCTCGAGGTGCCGCAGGTATGGAAGGCTGCTGTCATAGAAGCACTGTAGATCCCCTCTATCGCGTTGGTGCACCTTTTCGTACTCGCGGGCTGTATGTTTACGCGCGGAATCCGGAGATAGGAAAAACAAAGAGCCCTGCGTCAGTAGTGCGGTCGACTGGTATTGAACCCTAGGACGTGCCTTGAAGTGCCATCTCAAGTCTGTCGAGATCTAAAGAGAGCAGGATAAGACATGGTCAGAGGATAAGAGTGCAAGGGAATGCATGCCAACCTTTGACGAACTTGGCCTCGGGGGTCACTCCTTGCTCGTATTCCTGTCAACGCGCACGGGGTCACTTCCTCCCACCGCAGAAAGAACACAGAAGGAGTCAGACGAACCTCCCACAGCGCCTCCATGCGCAGCGCAGCTGGATACGTGTGCAACATGTCATGTATAAAGTTGTGCATCGCCTCCTGTTGGTCAAACTTGTGATGGGTACTTGAACGTGTCGTCAGCATACGGGGACGTACCGTTTCGAGCCTTCCTTTCTCTTCTTTGGGGATTTCCTCACGCGGGGAAATGTCTCCGACTATATACATGCATAAACCGACCAACGGGATCGTGAGCATTCCCGTTGGATCAACACTGAAAGCAGCGTTTACCTTGAGCCTCTGCGAGGTCGTGCACGATGCACATCATCACACACCTGGGATGCATTAACGAGATGGGTGAGCAAGCGGGTGAAGAACGAGACATACTTTGGCACGTCGAGCGTCGCGTCGGAGGTGCACATGGCCAACACCGCCATGCGGTACATGTGGTCCGAGATACTGACGCAATAAGCCACGAACGCGGCGCGTGAGATCAACATGGACGGTACCTCTCTGGGTCAGGAATCTGGCGACGACGTCAGCGATGCGCGGGTCAGTCTGCGGCACGGAATCACGCACGTTGTGCTCGGTCCAACCGGTGCGTTGTTGTGTCTGCATGTGCGGGGTGAGCGGTGTGTGTATGTACGCAGCGCGGCTGTTGTACCTACCTTGAGTCTCTCTAGGACATGAAAAAACGCGAGTCTGTCCGCGTCGATGTCGCCTGTTGGCTTGTAGAGCGGCGGAAAGGTGCGCTTGATGGTCGACATGGACGAGAGCAAGAGCCAAGAGTGATATCCGAGCTGCGATTCCGATAGATAAGATAATACAGATAGGATGACGTAATATGGCTATGATACTTTTGTGGACACAGCGGCTGCCCTGCGTCTCTTTGTGCCCCGCCTTATCTCGATCAAATCGGCTTCTATCTCGACGTCTTTAGATTGACCAAGGAATGCGAGGCTCTTGCCCAACCCTCCGACGCCGATCATGCCTTGGTGAGTACCACCGCCCTTGTTGCGTCTTCGGTTACCATTGTTTGGGCCCGCGCCGGCGCTAGATGCAACGTGGCCATTAGGAAGGGTAACGGAGGTGAGCGGGAACGGGAATGGGGAGGGTATCTCGTCGACCGAGAGTGAATGTGGGTTTGTGAGAGGTCCAGAAGTGATGGGTGTCATGCTCCCGTTCCCGATGCCAAACGTGCCGAGGCCGAGTGGAGTGGGTGGAGGAGAAGTGCCCAGTTTGTTACGTAGTTTGCGGGTGATGTGGGCACGGGTCTGGGAATCTAGAGAGACGTCTGGAGGATAGGATGTGAGAGGATGGGGAGGAAGACGTGAGGACAGAGGCAGACCATGTACGGCACCCTCGCCTTCCTTTTCTTCCCTGGCTCTGCGTCTCCGTTCTTCGATACCCTCAAGGAGGCGCTCGCGGACACGGACGCGTCCTTTTCGCCATTCCTCCTCGACTCTTTCGCGTTCCTCCTGATAGGCGGTCTCTATTGCGGCGAGGCGATGCTTTTCCCCGTAAGCGAGCTGGGTGAGGAGTGCAGAGCGCTCGAGGGACAAAGGATACATGCGAAGATTGTACATTGGGTGTGTTTCTGGGCGTGATGCGAGTTGTATAGCTGCGCTGTGGAGGGCGGAAATGTTCTCAGCAAAGTGCCTGCCTCTGGGAAGCCACGTGAGGGGAATGATAGCGAAAGAGGCAAAGACAAACGGACTCGTCTCTGCGATCGGACATTTCTTTTCCTACTTTCCCGGATATGTCCTTGCGTTTCCTGTCTCTCTTTGGGTCGTCTGCTGTGGGTGGTGAGCGGGATGTGGGTGTGTGAGGCTGAGGACGTACCGTGTGTCCTGGTGCTGGGACCAGCGACGGGGGGGTGGTGTACATGGATAACGTCTGGGCGGGCGTTGTGGGTGGAAGCGTATGGAAGGGCGAACACGCCAGGCTGAGGGGGCATCGCGGTGAGAGGCACGATTGGACGGTTTGGACTATCCCAAATTAGAATCCGATCATGACGATGGTCACGTGCTTTCAACCGCTCCTTCAGTCCAACTACGCTCTCGACAAGATTATCAAGGTTGTCCCCCTCGACTTCCAGTGCTCCAGGACGCCCATCGAGGCTTCACTGTTCTAGGTACCAGGACCACCAAGGTCAACGACTGTAGCAGACCTCCGATGATAGGATCTTGTTTTTCTCGACATCTTGCAGTCGACCAAGTCTCAACTCGATGCAACAAAATCCAGACGTTGTAAAATATCCCATGGCAATCTACAAACCATTTCTCGAGTGCTTTGGCCTCGACGGTTGGCATATCTTCCATTCCTTGTTAGACGTGCCAAATACTCATTTGAGAGCATCGTTTGGAGCAGCTCGTCACTGCTGTACGGGCCTGATCCGTAGCTTCGATCGTCCAAAGCATACACTTTTCATGAGCGCTATGCTATCCTTCCGTATTTCGCTACGCCTTTGTCCACCCGGCTACTCAGTTTTGGAGGCGTGGACATTAATGAGCTGATATCAGCATGGATGTTTGGACCTACTAGACACCATGACTGGGTAATTCGGGCTTGATCAAGCGAGCGTGGATTTTCATGAGATAGGGGCTTTCCTTTCCGGAGAAACTCCAAACTCGCATAAACACAGCATCGGGTACAAAACAGGAACTCAACGCATAGTTCGTGGCAAAAACTCAGACACCGGAAATTTTGAGAAATAATGGCCAAGTAGCGGGGTAGGACCAGGATGCGACTTACAACTCAATATTCGACAAACGTTCAAACTCTACTTTTACTCATCTGACACCTCACGATCATGTTCCACGATCCGTTCATAAAATTTGGTCGTTTATTCGAGGACGCGTTTGTTGCGCCCACCGTCTTGCCGACGGGAGTCTGCCAGAACTCGAATCAATATTAGAACCCCTTCCGCCCCACGTAAGCACCCATCAAAGCACCCGATTGGAAGAGGGCTGACGTTTTCGTATGGCAGGATCATCGGACCTGTTCGAGGCCAAAGAGGACAGCGTCATGACCGTGACCTTGGGGCATCCCGGTCTCACATCCGAGAACGTGACACTCGATGTGTAGGGAGGTCGTCCAACGATTCCCGATGACGCCCGTGTGCATGCGCATGCCAAAGAGGAAGCTGGATATTTGGTGCGTGAATGACACCTTGGCAAGTTTTCCCAACCAAGGTGCGTATTTTAAACCTGGGAAACGGCTGCCGTGTCTGATGTGTCTGTGGGTAGCCCGAGGACATTAAGGGCAAGATGGAGAATGGCGTCTTGACTGTGGTATTCTCGAAAGTTACTCCTGAACAACAGCCCCTCGCGTCGCTATCCAGACGACTTTAAAGTGCATGAAAGTGACGTTATTAGGGTAGTTTAGTCAGCACCTTCAGAATTCAATATTATCAAGCAACATCGTCTTGACTTGCGCGAACTTCCAGCTGGCATACCCAAAGGTTCAATGTTCAACGATGGGCCGGACGCTGTGTCGTCCTATTGCCGTTCCAGACCCCACCTCAAAATGTATTTAGAGAGGTGCGCAGCTCATGTCAAATTATTACGGCCTTCTTTGATTGGATATCCCAAGGGCCAAGGTCGGGCGTACATCTCACAACATATATAGACGACCCATCATCATTTTTAAAGATGGGTGAGTAAGATGCCGATGGGACACGTTTCACATGATCCTATTAGAAATACCCCCTTTTGAGAGCACGCGTCCCACAGACAACTAGCGCCAATGTATATTCACAAAACCATAGATCCATTAGCGCTAGCCATAACATGCAGACCATCCGAAATGCTACATACAAGTCACCACGGCCATCATGAATGGCGCGCAGGCGCAACGAGCAGCAATTTCGGTCACTCCATGGGACTTTATTCAGCATTCGGCACGTGTCTAAAAAGAGACTGCGTAGACATATAAAGGATAAGAGAACAGTCAGACTGACTCCAGAGTCCATACCACCTCATCAACTCAAACATGTCTCTCTGCAGCAAGTGTGTCTCAGGTACGATTTATCTAGTGGGTCACTCGATCGATGCGTAATCTGATCATACCACTCTGTCAGGCGTTCGTCACGAGGGTACCCCCGAGGGTATGCCATGTGAATCACATTGTTCATACATCGATCTCACCTAGCTTTGTCACAGGCAAAGAGGAGATCATCAACAGCGTCAAGACCTACGTCGCAACACCAACGGGCGACTACCCCAAGGACAAGGCCATCCTCTTCTTACCCGACGTCTTTGGTATCGAGCTCATCAACAGTCAGGTAGGTCATCGTTCCCCCCGTATCCACACAGTTCCCAGTGTTGATTGCGGTCGGTCATAGCTGCTCGCAGACGACTTTGCCAGGAACGGGTTCAAGGTACGTTGGCAGTCCATCCTTGGCAGTGCCAGTCCCTCAATCCCCCTCCCACATGCACAGGTATACGCTATCGACTACTTTGGCGGGGACGCTCTCCCACCCGATGCACTCGACGTGAGCGCCATCCTTGATTCATAGGTGATTCACCCACGACATCATCCTTTGTGGTAGGTCCCAGGCAAGGTTGACTTGTTCAAGTGGCTCGGAGGACACAGTCAAGCCATCACCCGTCCATACATCGACAAGGTCATCGCCGGCCTCAAGGAACAAGGCGTAACGCAGTTTGCCGCAACCGGTTACTGCTACGGTGGTGAGTCGAACGACTGAATGGGTATGGGAACAAACGGATGGCCGAGGCTAAAGAACGTTGATTCATCACAGGTCGCTACACCTTTGACCTCGCGTTCGACAAGGCCATCAAAGTCGCCGCCGTCGCACACCCCTCTCTTCTCGAAGTCCCCAAGGATCTCGAGGTTGGTTGTTCTGTATTGAGCGTACCACGTGCAAGCGTATGCTCATCGTGTTCGTTTTGAATAGAGATTCAAGGAGACGGGTATCCCTCTCTTGATCAACTCTTGTGAAACAGACCAGATGTTCCCTCCCGAGGCTCAGAAACAGGCGGACGATCTCCTCGGCGGAGGTGCCCAGACCTCGGAACTGTATCAGAGGGAGTACTTTGCAGGCTGTGTCCATGGTTTCGCTGTTCGCGGGGACCTGTCCCAGCCCAAGGTCAAAGCCGGAAAGGAGGGTGCATTCAAGGCAACTGTCGAGTTCTTCTTGAAGCACCTCTAGACCTATCCTTATATAAATTGACCCAATGCCTGTATGATATTGAGAGCAACGAAGTTTATATGTGGATTGAAGGCAGACACATGAACAAAGCAAGACCAGCTCATAGATAGACATAACTTTTTCTCATGATCGTCTCCGTTTCCTATCAGTGGTGGAACAGCCTCAGAGATGTATGACAGAACACGACGCCATGTTCATCCGCCGCCTTAATACACTCAGCGTCCATCACACTACCGCTTGGTGCTGCCAGGTACTTCACGCCGCTCTTCCGCGCCCGGTGGACATTATCAGCAAAGGGGAAGAATGCGTCGCTCGAGCTCGCCACACCATCCAACCGTCCCGCCCATACCTTTCGCTCTTCCTCGGTCAACGCCGCAGGCACAGTCTCGAACTGGGCTTCCCACTGCGCCTTTTCCCCACCCTCGAGGACTTCCCCACTCACGAACAGGTCGATCGCGTTTGCCTTCTCGGCACGCTTCACGCCATGTTTGAACGGGAGCGCGAGGACGCGCGGATGATGACGGAGCCACCACAAGTCCGCTTTACCTCCCGCAAGTCGAGTGCAGTGGATACGGGATTGTTGGCCTGCTCCCAGACCGATGATGGCGCCGTTTTTCGCATACGCGACGCTGTTGGACTGCGTGTATTTCAGCGCGAGCGTGGCCACGAGCAGATCCGTCAAGGCATGCGAGGGAAGCTACAATCGCGGCGTCAATGACACTGGTGTGGTGTAAGAGGGGACGCGATTGGACTTGCCTCTTTGTTCTCAGTGACGATGTTGGAAAAGAGCGCTGCGTCGATCTTGATGTCGTTTCTGCGTTGTTGCAGACTGATGCCGTACACTTGTCGCGTTTCAGTTTCAGGAGGAGTGTACGCGGGGTCCATCTGCCCATGAGATCAGTAACGTCGGAAGACGCGGAGATGGATCGGCAGGGTCACCTCGAGGACGCAGTACTTCCCAGCCTTTTTCTTCTTCAACACGTCGAGCGCTTCCGGTGCGTAACCTGGGGCGATCACACCGTCGGAGACCTCTCTAGAGATGATCTTTGCAGTCGCGAGGTCGCATGGCGCAGACAGAGCAATAAAGTCGCCAAAGGAAGACATTCGATCGGCACCTATGTCATGTCAGTCAGATCTACGACAATATACTTTCTTTCGTTTTGAGGAACTGACCTCGCGCCCGGGCATATGCGCAAGCAAGCGGCGTGAGAAGCTCTTTCAGATCTTCAACCCCATAAACCTGCTTTTCGGCCTCATTCAGCTCGATACCCACTGCAGCACCGGCAGGGGAAACGTGCTTGAACGAAGCAGCCGCAGGCAGGTTCAGTGCCTCTTGAAGCTCCTTTACCAATGCATAGGAGTTGAGTGCGTCCAGGAGATTAATGTACCCGGGTGATCCACATAAAACTATACATCAACCACCTGAGACCTTGCACTGCGAACCGGTGAGAACGCAAGTCACGCACCCTTGAAGGGCAATTCACCCTCTGTCACGAACGCCTGCGCCGGTTTTTGATGCGGATTGGCGCCATATCGCAGCATCATTCTCTGCAGCGGAGGACTCTCTGGCGACGAGGCATATTGCTCGCGAAAGTAGCCACTGATCGCGTCATCGTACTTGGCAGTCATCTCAAACGCCTTGAGCGCGAGACGACTCCTCAGCACCTGGGTCACCTCGCCCTTGTTCCATGCGTCTAAGAACGCGTCGTAGTCGGCCGGATCGGATAGTACACAGACCCGCTCGTGATTCTTGGCCGCCGCTCTGAGAAGGGTGACACCCCCAATGTCGATCTCCTCGACGGCATCCGCGAGCGTACAGCCAGGCTTCGAGATCGTAGCAGAAAAGGGATAGAGATTGCAGACGACGATGGCGATCTTGGAGATGGATTGATCTGCCAAGTCACGTTCGTCGGACGGAATCGTGCGCGCGAGAATTCCTTGCGGAATGTGTCTCAGACATCGACCGACCGAGGATGGATCATCGGGAGAAGACGGTTACCTCCGTGGACAGCAGGGTGGAGCGTCTTCACGCGTCCACCGAGCATCTCTGGCGCCTTGGTGATGTTGGAGACATCACTGAGGCCGTACAGTTAGATCAATGATGAGGGTTATAGGTGTAAGAGACGTGCTCAATTTTGATGTTCGCCTCTCTGATCTTCTTCGCGGTGCCTCCCGACCCGATGAGTTGCACCCCTGCGGCACTGAGGCCCTCTGCGAGCTTGGTCAGCCCAGTTTTGTCGTAGACGGACAACAAAGCTTTGAGGACGGTCAGTATGCTGATCCAAGATGGCATCGGTGAAGTGTACCAATTGGTTCGGACATGGTAGGAGTTCAAGAAACGTACATACAACAAATGTTTCGACAGATCTAATGTTACCTTACTTAGTAGTATCCCGGCCGATCAGCGATTACACTATACCGCATCTATGAGGTGAGAAGAAAAAAAAAGATATGATTACATTATAATACACTGGTAGTGACCCGAAGGATGTCTCGACTGTGAACCAAACGAAAGAGAAAAGTCGTCAATAAACAAGTGGTAGCCAAGTCACCGACCCTGTACACCTGCCGGCGCAGCCTTTCCCTGAGCCACTGGCATTTGGGGATGCCCAGGTTGCATCACTGGCGTCTGGCCATTAGGCACGCGCCCCATACCACTAGCGGCCCAAGCAGCAGCATACTGAGCCTGCAACCTGCTACCAGCTGCCACCCCATAGCTGACCGGATAGCCATACATGGCAGTATACTGCGCCATCATTTGCTGACCGTCCATCACCTGGCCTTGTGCACCCATGTTCTGCTGTTGATTTGGCGCAATATGCCCCACGACCTGTTGATGCGCATTTCCCTGCGTATTCATGGGTCGGAACTGCGTGAAGTTGTACTGGGCTGGCATGGTGGGATGTTGAACAGGTTGGCTCATTTGCGTTGGCAATTGGCTCTGGGCTTGGGCCTGAGTTTGAGCCTGAGCCTGAGCTTGGGCCTGGGCCTGGGTTATCCTTTGTAGTTGGGCATAATACTGCATGCTTATATTTGGATGTGGAGCTGGCGCCTGCGTCTGAGGAGACGGTGCGGGGGGTTGCGGCGCTTGTTGAGGATGAGGCTGTGTAGTCGTTTGCTGGGGCGGCAGAGGAGCTTGTGCTGAATAACCCAGCTGGGGTGTCGAAGGTTTGGATTGGGCGGCGCCAGGCGCTACCTGAATGAAGTGGACCCCATTCGGTGTTCCACGATGATCAGGAGTGGGAAGCTGCGAACCAGCGGCGTGAGGAGAAGAACGTGGATGAGGAGCTTGCGATGATGGTGGTCGAGGAGATTGGGTATAGCCACGCTGTGCTGGTGAACCTGCAGCCATCGGTGTACTGGCAGGGTGTGGTTGATATGACGCATTTGGAGGGGCGGGTGAGCGAGCATGTACGGGAGGGGATCTCATAGGCTGCTGAGTCTGAAGCTGATTGACAACAGGATGAGGAGCGGGAGTCGCAGTTGATCGCGGGTTCTCGGGTGTATTTGCATACGGACTTCCCCCAGGCTCCTTCTTAGCTTGCCTCGGCTTTGAAGTAGTATTAGTGGGTGGTTGTGAAGTAGGAGTGGATGATTGGACCGTGGCGGTATGTGGCGGTTGGGTAGAAGTAGATTGTGTGGTGGGCGCGGGAGTCGAACGGTTGGGAGGGTTTGCTATTACTTTCGCTAGCATTGCTTGGGCCTCTGCTTGACGTATTTCTCTCATCCGTTTCACAACATCCAATATCGGGTAGCTGACATTATTGACTGTTCAAGTCGCGAGGAAACATTCAACAAACCACATACCTCGGGACGTGTGAGCGGTTCAATCTTGGGTTCATGAATTGTATGATCTTGGCACGTCTTGCTTTCTCCGACTCATCTTCCTCTTGTGTGATCGCAGCAATCTTCCGCTTCAAGGATACTGGAATCGATGGTGTGGAAACTCTGAGTGTGTGATTGGCAATACGAGTGAGGTGAGGATCAGGATCCAGGCAAAGAGGAGGGGATATGTGTAACTAGAGGAGCCATTAGTTTTAGAGAGTGTGGATTGAAGGCCCATACCAATATTTGTGCCTCCACCTCGAGTGCCTGGGGATCCGTGAGCTTAGAGCCAGTTCGTTGATTCATCAAACACAAGTCCGCCCATAGGGTTTCATCGTTAGGATGAAGCGTCACACGGCTCTTCTCTGGTTTCTCTAGCGGTGGATCCTTTGTTCTCTTTGGGCGATAGTCAAGAAGTTCAACCAACATACAACCTAGGTAACAGCAACACGATGCGTCTTTGAGCCAGATTGTTCTACGGCTGTGACATACCATCATAGAAAGGCACGTGGGCCGAATCAAACATTTCAAGATAGTCAACTGGTATGCGGTGTGCTCGTACGTCGTCCAACAAGGACTAGAAGGCACGAATGTTGAGTAGCGAAGACACGCCGAGTCAATCTTGACTCACCGCAACAGGATTGTTGTAAAGAAACTTTGGGCCATTGTTAAGCGTCCAGTATTCCGGATAAAGGTGGATGGAGAAAGAGGGTGGGTCAGATTCATACTTGTCTAGTAGCTCTTCCGCAGAGCGCGTAATATTGTAACCCGTCATGCCGGCGTCCGAGTCGTCGTTGTGAATGTCGAACTTTACAAGTAACGAGAGCCTCCCGTTCAGCTTCTAGGAGCACAGTGCACCTTCAGACTTTGAAATGTGAGCAACGACGAGCTCGACGCCGAGCAGCGAATGCCCGACGATGGACACGTTAATTAGCCGAAGACGAAATGCCACTTGACATCCATGTAGATTATGTAAGCAACAAAAGGTGTAGCACCCGTGGGAAAGAATATAACTTGGATTCGAAGGACCTTAGGAGATCATGGAAAACGAGCTCAAAGAGGTCAGTCTCATAAAACATATGTGTACTGCAACTTGGATTTGACGGTCGTACTAGTTGTTACCATTTCTGAGGGATAGAAACCCTTCAATACGCCAAGTAGCGCTGTCCAACCTTCTTGGCCAGACTCCAGAAGGTTCCCCATACCGGACTGTCTTCTTCCAAGGGCTCCAGGGTGGGGGGTTGCAGAAATCCCAAGAGACGGACATAATCCATGATTTGAAGCTGCTCTGTCGGGATCAGCTGGTATGAGCTCCATCGTTAATCAGAAACATTTACATGACCTCTGATGATAGGCCATCGCGCACGATGCTTTTCGTGCGCTCGTGAATCTCTCAGATTCACCACTTCTCGTCCCCTTTTTATCCGATCCTTCCTTCCTTTCATTCCTAGTATCGTATATTTTGGTACGTCATTCTCCTTCCCTTGACTTCGTAGATCACCATCATTATTTGCAGAATCCAGACGCAATTCTCGCAGATCTGGCATCAATGCTTTTATCAAATCTCACCAGTTCATCTTCGGCGTGTTCTGCTCTGTTATTTTTGCAGATCCAGGTAGTCCCGCTGATTTCAGCTACCTCTCCTATTTCATACCACCCGACACAATCAAGGTCGGCCACGTGTTCTGCCCCCGTGCCGTACCCTTCGATAGAGCCGCAGCAAATCCATGCTTTGCCACTTCTTGTCGAAGCGTTCTCCCAGGGACTATCCTTGGGTTCAAGTCCCGACTCGCACCGAATACGAAAAGGAGATCTTCACTTCTTATCTAGTGTGTTTGCTAATATCAGTGCAGTAAGCGATTACGGAGAGTTCATGTCCGTGCCGCCACCATCCTTATAGCCCTGTATTGTTGCAGTCACCTACAGGAAGGCTCTTCTTCTTAACCCCGAGACCTGGAGATATGACGAAGCCCGAGAGTGCACTCGAGTATCCGCTTTCCAAGATCGTGTCGTTCACTGAACATCACGACGCTGTTCGGAGACGTGGAGTTGCCTCTACGATAAAGTGAGTCCGGTCGTCGGCCACAGAATCTAGTCCACATGTTTTCAAGGAACTGCGCTTTTCATACCTCTGCACATCGAGCCATACTGTCTCCCGATACGGACGACGTTGTTGTACCGCCGTCCAGTACGGTTGCGCCGGGCATCGACGCATTGCCATACATTCTGCTTCCACTAGCTGGTCCAGAAGAACTGGATTTAGAGGTGAATTTTTGCGCTACTTGGGTGCATGCTGCTCAGCCTTATGATACATTCCCAGGATCAGGAAAAGCTACCTTCTGCTTTACAGTTTTTACCTCCAACAAAGAAGAGGGAGTCAGATCCAGTATTGCGTCAAACTCACGTCGAAACGCTGCTGTTATTATGCACCACACGTTGGGGTCGCGATTTTCTGCGAGCCCGCAGTGTGTATGAGATTATTCGCGCCACACACCTGGAAGAAACAGTTGATAAGGTATGTTGTGAACTTCTGTGTAACGAGACTGTCCCTGAGTTGTGCGTGTTCAAGGTATCCGAGCACATCGAACGTCTGGTGCAACTCATAAAGGGTGCAGAGGGTCCCGAGACCGCCGGCGACCCAACCGCCATTTCAGAGCATGAAGACTCCGACGACGAGGACAATAAAATCGAAGAAGTATAGACATATATCGAGTACATGCCTCTTATCACATTGGCTTTGCGCGGCATCATCGGAGCTTAGGATTCGATCTCGCGGGGGCCACCAATCATAATTGACGTTCAATAGTACGATGCAAACTCGATACCTTCGGTGCAGCATGCGCAATGTCAAATGATGAGTCCTGGGGCCTAAGCGCCCCACGAGTGAGTCAATAGCCGCATAGGCATGCAGTCGGGAGTGCTCAAGAAATTTTTTTTCTGATGATAAATAGCTACGTATATAACGCATTCGGCGTTTATGCATCCGGTGCTTGACGACTGCAAATCGGTGACCCCGCTTGGACGCTTGTGAGCCACGTTGCTCTTGGTTCGAAACTGCCAAATAAGCAACCCCATCGGATGATTGGTATAATGTGTTGGATGTGAATCCGCAACTAAGTGCTGGGAGCCGAGCCTCAGCCGCTCAGTAGCAGCATTCAGGCGATATTTGCACACCGTTCCTGCTTAGCTCACACTACCGTTATCGTTAGAGGACACAAAGGGTAGATGGGCCTGACAGTGGATCTTGATCAATCTACTGTCGTGGATCCTGTGTCTGGTTGCCACGGTATGGTTCGCTTTGGTTGGACAAATTTCGATAACTGCCGTGATTCCCCACCTCAGTTCTGCCCTGAACGAGCGGGTAAGTAACACAGAGCACTACTCACTGCTTGCCCTAACCATCTACTCGAGTGTTGAACCGAACTGTATCCAGGCCTGGGTCACCCTACGGTCCCTTACGACAGGTTACCATCCCGCAACGCACATTCACCCTATCTCCAATCCAGAAGCTTCGCAAGCTGCCCCCTGGATAAGGAAGCACCTCGACGGGAAATTTCATTCCAAGGTGAACGGTGGAAAAAAAATCATCGGTAACGTAACGTGGAAACCATAGGTCTGATACAAGAGCGGAAAATAAGTGCGAGTCAATGCCTCCCTAGCAGCCTAGAAGCAAGATGGCTTGCTTGCACGCACCAGGCCCAGACAGCACAACTTTCATTCCCCTAGGACAGCCTCATCTTTCTCCCATCGTGGACATTCGTTGCCTTGACCCGAGCGGCCATTACGCACTCCGTTTTGCTAGTATGGGTGTGCAGTCTAGACACCTGACGCATGTATCAATCCACGGCTCCCCGATACGGTCCACATTGGCCCAAAAAAAAGTCAGCCGATCCGATGACCACCGCACTGCGGCCTCTGAATACGAATTCGTGCGTAGCGAACTACTTGAAGAGGATACAGTGCCTCGTCAGTTTCCGAATGTCCCAGTGGAGCGCCAGAATCTCGACTGAGCGGATATTGAATTGCCGGAAAATACGGACTTCTAGAAGTTCTCCAAGGTATATACATGTGCGATGGCGGTTGGATGGCGGTCCACGCGATTGTTGCGTTCTAATATGTCCTTGCTGGCGACTTCCCTTGTGTACGCGGCGTTCATAACTGATCCTACAGGCAAGGGCATACGTGTCCATTTTTCGCTTGTTCCCGTAACACGCCGCGCCTTTTTCTTGACTGGATACGAACACCCAGTATAGACGGTGCGTAAAACTGCATCTTTATGAACGGCCTTGCGGTCTGATAAAAAAGTCTGCGGCGCCGCCATAATAGTACAAAACGGAATACGAAATAGACCCGGCGACTTGCGCCTCCATTGCCAGGTCCAGGAAGGGCCCGGGCACAGCGGCGGAGAAACAGACGAGGCCAGGATCATTTAAAATGGCTACCATTTCATCTGATTTTGTTAGGTTACCTGACTGCCGAGTACATCGGCACGAACACAAGCACGAAGCTAGAAATCCCTGGGACCCTTGTGTGGTCAATTTGGGCGTTTAAAATAAATTCAGGGTTATGACGTGGGTGATGTGGCTCGCAACTTAACTTTGTCCAAAGTTACTTATTTCCCCATTTTCAGAGGCCCTGAATCCTGTCACATTCTTGATATCCCTTTCGTGTGCCTTTTCCTGCGCAGTCTCCGCTTGATATCATCCTGGCACGAGGCTGCGACAGGGTCTTTGCCATTGCCAGACTGAATGGCTTACGTGTGCCATGTGCCATGTCCTCAAGGTTAGCTTTCTGACCGAGATAATCGCTCCCTTAAGCCGCGCGGCTATCACTGGGATACCGGAACTTGGCGTTTTTTTCCTCAAGTGCCTGGATCCTGCGGAGATCGCTCCGATAAGCTTTGATGAGAGAGAGCGCATAGCTTTTTCAAAGACACAACGGAACCTACTCTATGCATTTCTACCAGATTCGTGTGCAGGATTTTAAAGTTGAATCAATCAAATCAAACGTCCGTGCGTCACATCCCTCACCCTAGATGATTGCACATTACAAGAAATTGTCCATAATCAGCCTCGGGGCCTGGCCTTCCACAAGGGGACGTGCGAACCCTGACGGACTCTTACGGAAGTAATTCTACCCCCTCCTCCCATGGTCGCCGAAATCGCTCCTGCGATCCTGTGATCCATAAGAGTCTTCGTCTTCGCTTCCGCCGCTAGAGAGTACATTTGGTTCGTCCATGGTGTGTTGTGAGCTCTGACCTCCATTATCGCCGACGCGTGACCGTGCTTCTCCTCGCGCCCTTTTTTTCAACTGCGAAGTTGATGGCAGAAAAAACGGACGAGTCAGAGAGTGCAGGAAGTAACCCCCTGTGACGTACAAGTTTGGCATACACGAGGCCACAGGCATTACACAGCGTTCTCGGACCTTGGTTTATACCGTCAACGCACAGGCGACCGGGAATGAGATGATCAAAGCACTTACCGAGGGGTCCACGACGCCATTCAGGCGTTGATGTCGCGTTGCATCCGAGACATGTTTGACCCTCTTGTGCGTGTTCGTCCCCCTTCTATAAAAGGGTGTGATCAATGCCATGTCCCAAAATTGCATCCGCGGCACTAATTCACCTGTCGTTTTGACGCCGGGCCGTCCTTTTCGCCGACAATCGTCGTGGGCCGACCATCGGGGTTTGATTGCGCGATCGCGGATTGAAGTATCTGTGCGCTATAGTTCGCGGACTGCAACATGCGCTCTATGGTTTCTACCGCTGGCGGCCGGGAGACGCTCAGAGTTCCGCTCGACACCATGCTGTTAGCGTTGTCCATGATAACTCGATAGGAATCCTGTATCTGGGGAAATGAATTATCGAACAAGAAAAGGCAGAAGAAGGTCGTGTTGTGATTACCTTGGCAAAGTCTGGATTAGGGCCTGTGGTGACAGCGGGGGCGATAGCCGGTGAGTCCTTCTCCCTCCGCCTAGTCCGCGGTGGAGAGGAATTGTGCGAAGAAGCAGGAAGCGATTGCGAATACCCACCATCCTGCCTTCTGGACTCGTGGGGCGGTGGCAAATTGCTTGGGGGGAAGCCGCGGGCATCTGGGGTGGAGACGGGAGGAGGCGCATCTGGCCGGGGAGCCGCAGTGGACGCGTATGTCATGTCCGCTTGCATTGACTGGGAAGTGAAAGGCTGTGCATATTGCTGTGGCGCCCAAGATTCTTGCTGCCACTGTTGGGGATGGGTAGAAGAGATATTGTATGGGGCCGATGGGTAGGTGGTGGAGGAGGCATATGAAGGGGACGGCTGAAAACTCGGCTGCTGCTGCGGAGACTGGGTCTGGGATGTGCTTGCACGTACGGCGCGCCCCGAAGCCTGGGCAGGGGGTGCGGTGGTCTGCCCAAACGGAGTGGCGGGATATGACGAATAGTCATAAGAGGAGCCCGTCTGCTGATGGTGATACATGTAGCCTGTACAACGTAGGGATGAATTGCTACTGGAAACACGGCGGTAGAACGCGCTTTTATGCGTGGCGATATCGCAGGAACGGGAGAGGTGTGTGCAAACTCGGAACGCGAGTCCGGGTTAGGAGTTTCTGAGATGCCTGACACGAGGCTGGCTATAAAGCCGAAATGAAGCATGAGTGAGAGAAGAGATCAGCATCGAAGGGTATTAATGATTGGCTTTAGCACGCAACGGTGAACCAGGACAGCAGGCGGTTCCGCTCCTCACGGCCGATATGGCTGCGAAAACTTCGGGCATGCCAGCAGTGGGCGCGGAGCCAGACCTGCCGCGTCGCCGGGAGGGAAAGCGTGAGTCAGAGCGAGACGACCAAATCCTCACATTTTACAACACAACTGGGCCTCGGTGGTGCTGGGATTCCAGCGTGAGAGTCGTTTATGAGAACAGCATCAAAGATCAGCGAAAGAGAGGTGCGAGGGTCACTTGGACACAAACTGTGGATATTTGATTCCGCTGTCAGGATGTCAGCGCCGGCTAAGATGTAGTTTGGCAAGGTCCGGACGGAGGCTGATTAGGATTGATCGCTAGTCATTTCCGGGAAGGGGAATCAGCAATATCTAGTATGATCTCGTATAGTATCCCAACGTCCGCCTCGACACCAGTAGTACTCACACTGGCAGAGTGTCATACCCTTGATCGACCGAACTCGTCGTTGCACCCGTGAGGAGGCCGCACTGCAAGCAGCCGGTCGACAGAAGTTAATTATGGTGGCCTCTGAGAAAAATGCAAGAAACCGAAGACAGCGCTTCTCCAAACTGCCAGATATGACCAACATGCTTGTATCATCCTATCCAATGTCCGTCTATTAGATAAAAATGCAAGATGTCGATATGATAATGACAATGGCGACTCCTTCATAATGATGGCGTGTGTAGAAACTGAAACAGAGCGAGCAGTCGTGTGATCAGTAGAAGTTATCCCGTCTGTATGTGATCCTGTCCCTTTGTCCTCCTGTTCTCCAGCCCCTCTCCCCACTCTCCAGCCCTGCTCACACCGGCAGCGCTTCGCGTGCCCGATTCGTCAGCATCATCGTTGTCTTCTTCATCCGAAACAGGCTTGGCCGCGCTCTTTGTGCCCCCGAGTCCGCTCGCACGCTCCTGCGCTCGCTTTCGTCTGCGAAGAATCTGTTTGCGGTCCCGAATCGCCCGACGATAGTCGGCCCCGTCGCCATAGAAGAGCGAATACTCGCACCGTGGACAGATCCACTCGTCTACAGGATCAACTATCTGTGCTCTTAGAGCGACAGTCTGCTTTGTCCGTTGACGAGGAAGTTCTGCCGACAGAAATCGAAGTGGTTGAGGTCCGAGTGTGTTTTGCGCGTTTAGGGTGGCCTGAGCTGGGTTGACGTGCCCAGAAGAAGGAAGGCGTGAAGGGACGTAATTATTGCGGTGGTGCGGATTTGACGCAATAGCCAGTGCATTACGCTTTTTCTTCTTGCCCCCGCGACTTTTTCCTGATGGGGACAACTCTAAAGAGTCCGCTAATTGGTCACCATTTGGCAAGGAGGGCTGGATCTTGCTCGACCGTTTCGTCCGAGATGTTCTGCTCGCAGCAAGGGCTGCCTGCTTTGCTTCGGCCGCGGCTTTAGCAGCTCTGGCTGCTTGTCGCGCAAGCTCAGCTTCGAAGCGGGAACGGAGTGCAAGCACCTCCTCTTTTGTTGCAATGAGGCGGTCATAGGCTGAGATAAAAGCCGAGATGATCAAGCTCAACTATTATCAAACACCACGAAATTATCACTCACTCGCACTAGGGAACGTAAACGTGAACTGCGCGGTCGGGACGCCCTTTTGGGTGGCTCTGCCGGCGGACACCTTTGCCACCGCGGCACGTGCCAGCCGAGGACCCCGCCGGCGAGATAGTCGCACTTTTGGTGGTGTAGAGTCGGAACTGAACATGGTGCTAACGAAGGGTAGGTGTGTAGAGAGTGCCTGATCAAGTGCAAGCGCATCTCCAAGTGACAGGGCACCAAGAACGGCCGCGAGCTGACGCTTTCTGTGTCTGAGCAGCTGCTTATGCTGCAAGCCTGCGAGGGTCGATGGAGTAATCTTGCCTTTCCATGCCAGCGAAGAAGGTGGAGCAACGAGAATGTCAAGTTCTTGATCCGACCTTCCCGTCGACAACGCACTGTCGCCCATCGCTTCTTCTACGCTGAGTGGCAGGCTCACCTCCCTCCCGTTCACAGATGCAGACATATTCGCAGGAACCTTTCTCTTCTTCGTATTCCCTGGCTGCTGCAGATGGTCGGTGTAATCACCTTCGCTATTATCCTCGTCCAGCCTTCCGGATCCCAGCCCCTCTGCGTATCGTTGATAGACAGCACTCAGATCAAAGGTCTGAGAGAAAGATCCCGAGAGATTCCCGTCGAGGGCCTCGCTCTCAACAGCCTGTGTGATATCGCCACCGCCGTGCACCGAGGAGTAATAAGACTGCAAGGCCATTTGAGATGAAAGAGAGTCGGCACGTGCGATGAGCTCCTCTGCAAGTGATTCTGCACCACCGAGAAGGTCGGCCATGGGTTGAATGAGGTCGTCTGGTTCAGAGACCTGTGCAACAACGTCGGATGTGCGCCTGCGTTTAGGTAACGGTTTGAGCCTCCTCAGCGGCGGAAATTTAGGTGCATCAGAAGGGCCTTGGTGATGCATCGTTGCAAGGCTCTATAGAAAATTTCAGGAAAGTACAACGTTGTCTGATGGTAAAGAAACACGAGCTGACTTGTAGCCGGTGATGGGCTTTCTCGTGAGATCAGCCTGAGAGTGCCACGAGTGGCGGGGTGGACTCGATCAAGTTACAAGTATGAGAGTGTTGCCATTGAATAAGAAAAAGGAGTACGATACAGGATATGCGGTGCTCTAACAGTAAATAGTGTCTCGTCATGCTATGAAGGGATATCAAAATAATGTCCGACTTGCGCGTCGCAATGCCAATAAATGATGGGGTATCGCGAAACGAAAGACAGACACTAAGGGTAGGATGTATAACTGCTCATGGTCTACGGCCCGCCGTTTACGTCTATCTATAATGCGGACGGGAATGAGGTGATGGTGGCGTGTGGGAGGTGAGAAGTGAACAAGGCGGGAAAACAGACGCGCCGATGACACTAGAAACACAGACGGAATAAGATAGGCCGTATAGTCTTCATGATGAGCAGGTCCAACGAGACAAATCCATTTGAAAGAGCAGCGCAACAATCGGGGCGATTCAGAGAGCGAGGAACAGAGAGCGAGAACGAAGCGAGAGACCGGTTTATTGTGTAATGGTTTTCATGTGAGACCCGATCGATAATAAAAGTGCTTGAAAGGCCACGTAAAAGGAAGAAGTGAATGTCAATGATTGCGTTGAATCTTGCACATGTAGGGCTGTTCACCACCAGCTGGATCCACCATTGCCATAACTATTTCCGCCTCCGCCATAACCACCATAAGATGGTCCTCCGCCGTATCCTCCCCTGTATCCGCTGTAACCTCCGCCACCGCCACCATAAGTGTTACTTGACTGGCGGTAGTCGCGGTTGCCTCCACGACCTCTACCACCACCACGACCGCGGCCTCGGTAACTGCCGCCAAAGGTCGTCTCCTGGACCACGGATTCCAACCATGAGGGAATTTCCTGGTTCGCTTCACGTAGGAGTTCAACTAGGTCCCTGACGATGTTCTTATTACCGCGATTGAAGAATGCGGTGGAGGCACCCGTATTACCCGCACGACCAGTACGACCAATGCGGTGCACGTAATCGTCAATGTCAGAGGGTAGATCATAGTTGATAACGTGTGTCACGTTGGGAATATCGAGACCACGGGCAGCAACAGCGGTAGCAACGAGAATAGGGGTCCGTCCGGTGCGAAATGTTTGTAGTGCCATTTCACGCTCACGTTGAGAACGGTCGCCATGAATGGATGTGGCGGGGAGTTGATTCGCCATGAGGAAATCAGAGAGCATGTCAGCCATCCTCTTGGTCTCGACAAAAACGAGGGTCAGACCGCCCGGAGGCTCGGATGCAAGTAGGTCAAGCAAGACAGAGCGTTTGTCTTGGTCTTCAACATACTCGATCTTCTGCGTGATGTTCTCTGAGGTGGAGCCTACACGGCCGACGGAGAGGAATACGTAGTCCTTGAGGAAGTCACGAGCGAGCATCTGAATGTCGCGGGGGAAAGTGGCGCTAAACATGAGAGTTTGGCGATCCTGGACGCCAGGCATATCTTCGCCTTGTACGATGCGTCTGATCTGAGGTTCGAAACCCATATCAAGCATGCGATCAGCCTCATCGAGGACAAGGTAACGAATGTTTTCCAAGCTAATACGACCTCGTTCGATCAAGTCCACGAGACGTCCAGGTGTAGCGCTGAGGAGGTCACAACCACGCTCAATCTGACGTAATTGCTGGTTGATATCGGCACCTCCATAGACAACAGCGGGGCGAACCCAGGAACGATAGGCGAATTTACGGGCTTCTTCGTGAATTTGACTAACCAGCTCACGGGTAGGAGCCAAAATCAGGGCGGTGGGGTAGGCTTTACGTGTGCGAGAGTAACCCATCTGGGGTGTTTCTGCAGGTGGGGCACGGGGGCCTGAAGCGAAGGATGCTGATAGGATGGGGAAGAGGAAACCTGCTGTTTTTCCTGAACCCGTCTTTGGTTGCATATTAGCTGACACACGCTCGGCGGTAGGTGGGTGGAAATGGAACGTACCTGGGCACAGGCCATTAAATCTCTATTGGCAGCAACAATGGGAATGGAGTACTTTTGAACCGGGGTCGGCGTAGCGTAACGAGCGAAAGAGATATTCTCAAGGAGAACAGAATCTAATGGAGGGTTCATGAAGGCAGTGACAGGTTCCGGTACTCCGGCACCAGTAGCTTCAACAGGGATATCATCATACTTCTCAAAATTGATACCAGTATGCTGCTTGGATGGATCGGAAGGGTCGCCGAAAAGTTCCTTTTCAAGACGCGTGTTGCGTGAACCGACAACGTGAACGCCGTTGCGCCAGACACCGAGTCCAAGCGTTTCACGGGGAGGGCCATCTCCTCGGCTCTCCCTCGAGGTCCAGCCATTTGTAGAGGGGCGACCTGCCCAATCATTTGCAGCACCCCCACCGCGGGGGGAGCCAAAGGCGCTATTTCCAAAACCGCTGGGTCTACTCCGTTCATTGTGCGCACCACGCAGCGATTCATGACCACCGCGGGGCGATGCGCGAGGGTCGTTCCAGCCGGTCCTAAATGAACGCCGGTGAACTGCGGAGTTAGATGCAGTGTGATATACGACGTACCCATTAGAGGATGGAGATGGAGATGGGGAGGAAGCAGCGCGCTGCGCATTTCGCAAGTGAGGAGGAACATATGCAGATTTCGTCCCATTGATGCCGAGAGAAGCTGTAGAGGGATGAACATGGTGGTCTGCAGAAAGAATGAGACAGAGAAACTGACCAAACTGAGTCTCAAGACTTGCGTTACCGTTTACAATTCCATTAGTCATATTAGAAGAAACGATGAACTCGAATGTCCTTTTTTTTTTTCCTGTACCAAGTGTGATGTGTATAGTGGGTCGCTGATGGGAGAAGGAGAAAGAAAGCTAAGAAACACGAAATTGGCAAGAAAAAAATCAGCTGGGAATTGCTGACCAATACACTACATTTTTGGGAAATTATTTCCCACACGCATCCTTGACTTTGGGCTTGAATACTACAGCCGAGTCCTTTGCAAGTCAGACATGGCTCAACCTCAGCTCCAAGGACTGCCGGGGCAGCCCAACCCGATGCAGCAACCGCCCCAGATGATGCCCACACCGCAGCCTGACCCTGTCATGCAAGCGCGTATCGATGCCGACTTTCGCAAAGTCGATCTCGCCGTCGGCGGCCCTGGCCACGCGTTCGCGTTCTGCAACAAGCACAAGGTCGAAAAGTGTGACGAGTGCAATTTGGACTTTACCGGTCTTAACCGTATCTCCAAAATTCTTGTCACTAATCCCAACCTCCGCTGCCCGCCTCCTGCGAACGTCGTCCAACAAAAACTTTCACAGGCGATCACGAACACAAAAGAGGAGGGAAACGTACGCATATAGCATCCGACATAGCTCACACAGTCGCTCATACCGTAGGCAGAACCTTTACAAAGTCGGTAAACGCAAAGAGGCTCTTTCCAAGTACAATCTTGCTGCAAGCATTGCGATGCAACGTCCACCTTGGGAAAGCTCAGCGGTGTTTAGGGAGGAGCTATCTACCATTATTTCAAACAGATCAACAACCCTCTTTGAACTAGGCGACTACCTCGGCGCCTTAGTTGACGCGGACACCGTCATCGCCATTCGCCGCAACTGGCCAAAGGGTCATTTCAGGAAGGCCAAGGCACTTGTGGAGCTTGGTCAACTCGACGAGGCCATCGATTCGATATCACTCGGCTTGCAATTTGAGCCGAACAATGCTGTAAGTACTGTCTCTCGTCGATCGCTCGTACCTGACTCCTGTACAGGAACTGAATGGCTACATGGCTGAACTCCAGAAGCTCGCTGAGGCTCGTGACCCCGCAGTATCTACGTCTCAAGATACAGCACCTGATGCCCCTCTACCGAAGTAGATGATTCATGTACAGCTTGTACCCGATTCCCTCTTGCATTTACCACCTGCTTCGTACTGTCGCACAGATAGTATGTGTGCGACACTGAAACCGATTGGTCTTTAGGCCATACCTGTCGTTCCTCGCACCATCTAGGCATGTCACCCTTGTGAGAGATCGTTGCTGATGCATGCGTCGAGGGTTCTCCAACGAAGGTACATATTATAAATTCGGAAGTGAAACAGCAGTTCAGCGCTGACCAGTCTATTTTTACTCCTTGGACCTTCAAGCTGTCCACCGCCCAATCAATTTTTCATGCGTCGTCAAATTTTGACATTATCGTTGACTACTAGTAGGCTCTCGGAAAGCGGTCTTTCTTCCTTTACCCTTTGACTTCCACTGGCCCGATTCAAATGATGATCGAATCCTCGACCAACATCTGGCGCGAACTCCGATCATAGTGTGCCTCAGTCTTCCTCAGCTCGGTCGGTACTTTGCATTGTCTCATTTAAGCCCACAGCTCTTGTAGAAGAAGACATCATCCACACGCTTCACTATCCAAGAACGTCATCTTGCGATTGGGAGGTACGCCTCTCCGCCAATACCACAGCTATGCGGGTGATTTGGTCGTATGGCTCTGTGATAGCAATACCTTGCATTCTGCGAAACCCTGTGCGTACTTACCAGTTTCGGAACGCCGAGCCAAGTCGTACAGGTAACAGAATCTGACAGACTATGCATTTTGTTTAGTTTCCACATACATGTGATTCTCCCCCATGGATCTGTTTAGACACTCGGTGGATTCTGAATTTTCCTGGCCGTGCTGTGTCATGTCAATGGATCAGTGTGTCAGAGCAAGGCAGTGCTGTCATCTTCGTGTTAGGGGGTCATCCCAAAGCTCCAAGCCCATTCTCAAGGCACTTGTATCCAAGTGCAGTCCGGGCCATCATCTGGGGAGTATAAAGGCTAAGAAACAAGGGTCTTTCGTGTCATACACATATACCTCACAAATTCCTCGCTCGTCGTCAGTAAGACCACGTTTCTGATGTCACTCTTTTTCGTGCTGACATTCCCCAGCCGCGTCTACCAAAGCAAACTAGTTTCATACGCGCTGCAGATATGTCCCAGAATATTGTAAGCATACTTTCCCCCCATGGATTCGCCCACTGAGTCTCATTTTCAGAACGTTCTCGAGAGTGAGGCCCTAGCCCACTGTCGCCCGAAATGGAGAGTGTCACCGGGAGGCAGACCAGACGACAACGTTGTCAGTGTCAAGACCACCAGACCTACCATTACGCGGCCTGTGCAGACAGTCCGACACAGTGTATGGACGTCCCGATGAATAAGTGACGGGGGGAGAAATACTTCTCCAGGCGATATAGCTGTACCTGCCCCATTTTCTGACCGGAAACGCATCATTTTTGAAATTTCTTTGAAAAATGAGCAAGTTTTTCTCACTCGAGGACGACCTCTTCTCTTTGGAACCTCATGATTATGTGATGTTGACGGGCACGTTGCGTCTTTAGCTTTATCCGTAAGCCTGGGATGATATCAGTCTTTTTTGCGTGAGTAATTTAGCTAACGGAGCTGGATGATGGCCGACCATAAACCCACAAGGGGGCACCTCAGATGGCCAGCCCGGGATCCTTTTCTGCTGTATTCATTATTAGAATCCCGTTTGAAAGTAATCTTCTTTGTCCCCCAGGGTCTTTCATGGTTTAAATTGTGATTCCTGTGATGATCAGATGATGATGATGGGATTTAGATGTTAGTAGAGGCCTTCCCTGGGGCATAATCGATCACTGACAGTCCTTTGATACGGTGGTGTCGATAACAACCCTGCACGGGGTGGCTTAGGCTGGAATTCATGGGGATCGCTTCCTACAACTCTATAAACATGAACTAAAGTGTATGCGATCCTTTCAAAAACAAAATGTTTTGGGGCTACTAGAGTCTGCAAAAAGTGCCTTGAAAACCGACATAATGCGTGACTGGGGACGACTTGATGCTCTTTTGAGTCCCATTTGTGTCAAAATCAAATGCATATGAGCCTGCAAAGCAAAAACGAAGGTATATGGGACGATGGAGAGGATGAAGGGGCAAAAAAGACTCAGTATGAGCCTCAAACTCTACTTCTTCATCAGCTCGTCTGGTCTTCCGATGAGACAGGCTTCACCGCATCCACGGCCATACCGTCGATCCTGAGATCCGCAGGGATGGAAGTGATCGGACCACTGCCTTCCCATCCTTTCACGGGAGTACGGTCTGCATTTTCAACTCGTAGGAAAAACTCTGGAGATAGAACACCACTGCTATTCCCCTCTGTGAGGACGACACCATTCGTAGAAAGATAGAACTTGATCCCCACGTCAAGAGCCTTTTGAACATTGATGAAGATGAGTATCTGAGACGAGTTCCGCACGCCTGTTTTATTCAAATGTAACAATCTTCCTTTGAGTGATGGTGAAAGGAGTGCGCCTACCACTGATGACACCGCTACCTGGAACATTCTGCGCGAGATGTATATGGTTCCGCGTCATTTTCGACAAGCCTTGCGTGGCTAGCAGAGGAAATGTACTCAAACCGAGAAAAGGAGGACAATACGAAACGAACCTATTAGTTGCCATGCTTGTCGTGTCGTGCCGTGGACGGCCATGGGTATCTCAGATGCAGATAATGTGGGTTGTAGATCGAGTTCGATATTCTAGAAACTCGTTGGACGGGGGGCTCCGGGAGTTGTGGAATGACAGACCTTCATAGAGTGTCCTTGATTAGCACGAATCCACCACACATCGCCAGTAGATCCCGACATTTGGGGCTCGAACAGAAGATGGTATCGTGATTTTTGGTCGCGCTTCACGATATCTTGAAGGTGTGTGAACGTGACCTCTCTGAACATGGGGTTGGAAAGCTGCCTATCAACGTGAACTCGACTGTCGCCAAAGTACATCGTGCTGCAGGCTCACCACGTCTGAAACCTTTGCGTAACCATCCTGGCGGATATTCAGACCTGCCTTTTCTGCACCATGGCGAAGTAACCACGAGAGGCCTTTTGAGAGTCGCACATCTGGGGTGTCCCTTGGGTGTCCGCGTAGTTTAGGAGATGGTCCTTTCTTCGCTTCGGGCTGTTCCTTCATTCTTGGATAACAAAGATATCGACCCGAGAATTGTCTCTGCCCTCTGATGCTGTGCTGCTTGATCAATCTGGCAGTGGTCAGCATTGCGGACTTGAAACAGAGTATGACAGCCTCATGATCCCATTTCGTTTCAGCCCGCGTCGTCCTGACCCATCGCCGTCTTCGTAGAACATTATAAACCCTCTAGAATGGCCATCCCTCCTAGTTCCTCTAGGTTTGCGTATCTCAAGGATTATATTTCCCAGCGCGAAATCAAGCTTTCACTACCATCACGATGGGCGACCGGTACATCAGGAGAAGACAACCATACACAAGCGCGCTACGCGATTCAAAGTTGGAGTCAGTGGGCGGGTCAAAAAATTCGAAGAAGCACTGCGGACGTTGCCACCATCGACGAAGTCCACCTCTTCCCTGGTTGGGCGACCAGGCACCTTCACGGTCCAGACGAACCTGAAGGTAAGCTGGCTCCTCCTCCATCTTCGTGCTCCAACAGTCCTTTAACAGGTACTTTCGATGTCGTGCTTCATGTCTCCGGGTTTGCAACATCTCGTCGAACGCCTGAATTCCTTACTCGTTCCCAGCGAGCCTTCTTGAAACTTGCCAGAAGTACGGACTCTCACTGCTCGGGTGTCGGTGCACTGTACCTCGTTGACCCTCATAATAGGTTTTGCGTCCATACCCAGACCCCAGCCCATATTGCATCCACTAGATACCGAACTACGAGATTCCCCCAAATGGCTGCCCCTTCCGCCCCGCCCAGACGAAATTCCCGATGATTATGAGGTCGAAACTCTCGACGCTCATTTTCGGAACAGTGGAAACCATAATCACGAGATGGACGATACCCTCTCCACTCCTCAATTAGTACCAGCGGATACTATACCCGCCGAATTTGCAAGGTTGAATGAAAATCTAGAGTCGCGTCTCAAGCTGTTCTGGGCATCATCACTGTCCTCACGAAGAATTCAAGTCTCCGTCTTTCTCCAGCCACCGGTTCCTGGACCTCACCAAGAATTCCAACCTCTCCTGATTCGCGAGATGCTAACTGGCCCGGATGGACACTTTTCAGGCACATTCAGAGTAAATTGGTGCGATATCCGCACCCATCCAGTTGGCACGCATATTGCATCCAATAAGACACACGCCGAACATGAATTGCTCGTGCAGGCACAGATCATCAACACAGAAGTCACGCCAGAGCTCCACGAGACACCCACAACTAGCATACATGTGCCAATAACTCATTCGATCGTACGCCTCATCTCCGACATTGATGACACCGTGAAAGTCTCGAGAGTAGTGGATGGCCCACGTGCAATTTTCAACCAGGTGTTTGTTAAAGATTTGGAGGACACGATTGTTCCTGGAATGGGGGAATGGTATGAGAGTATGTGGAAGCGTGGAGTTTGCTTTCATTACGTGGTTCGTCCGCATTCCGCATTCCTCATTCGAGTACTCACACTGCAATAGTCAAATTCCCCTTTCGAGCTTCTTCCAGTGATAAATCAATTTATCAGCATTTCGAAACTCCCCCTTGGTCCCATCCGTCTGCGCTCTTACGCGGGACGGTCACTCTTCAACGGTCTCCTGTCAGCACCCGCAACCAGGAAAAAGGGGAACGTCGTCGAGGTTCTGGACCAATTCTCAGAATCTCGATTTCTCCTGGTCGGGGACTCAGGAGAACAGGATTTAGAGCTGTATTCTTCGCTGGCTGCCGAGCGGCCAGGTCAAATTGCTGGTGTGTTCATACGGGATGTAAACGCCGTTGGCCTTGAGGATCCGACTGGGACGAAGGCAGACTTTGGGTTGACTAATTCACAAATGAAACCAAGGTCGAAGGGATCTGTACCCTTCCCAGGCAGCATACCAGCCCGTATAGTGCCGAAACGTGCAGCTTCAGATACGGACGTTTCCCCTCCACACCCTGGCGCTATCCACATCCCTCAACCCACCAAAAAGGGGAGCCTTCCCCCTACATCATTTTCGCTCGGGCATTCACCCGATCTTAAACTCTTTTCCCGTGTGTCTGAGGACTCGTCGAGTTTCATCGCCTCGTCAAGTTCTTCCGTCTCCTCGATTATGCGCCCGCCACGGCCGATCACCGAAGGAGAGAGGAAGCGATGGGATCTACAGAGTCGGGTGAACAAGGCGCGGTTGTTGATGCCACCGCACATTGTGTTGAGAGTGTTTGAGGACCCAGGGGAGTGCGTGGAGGCAGAGCAAATTGTTCAGCGGCTTACGGGCGAAAACTAGCCGCCCGGACTGTTTTTCGGATCGGGTCACGGTCCGCCCGCCCACCGGACCACGTTGCATTTCGTGTGTTGCATGATCATTTATCTATACGACTATTAATTTATCGATGACCCCTGCTTTACCCGCATCCATTGTCAGATTCTGACTGATTGCTTCTACTTATTTGTAGAGCTTGAGTTCGCACCTGCCCTTTCGCTCAGCCATCTCGTGCTGCATGGGACACACTCCCCGGAGTCCACATATAGTTCTGCGAGGTGTCGATCCCGCTCCTCCAGAGCGCACGTTCTCAAGTACCTAGCACGTGCAGCCACATACGGAAGAAAACCAAGCTCTATTGCTATCTCGCGCGCAATTTACACATATATAAGGCACAGTCGGCTGAGACTGTATTATGGCTACAATGGGAAGAAGTTGAAATGGGGTACAAGGTGCGCTTCCCGTTTCACAGTAATTTAACGGGAGCTTGTGGAACCCCCGTTAGTGGTCGTGCTGCCACTGCCAGTGCATCCGCCCGTTCCTTTGGGACCACCGGCAGTCGGGTGGTCTGGTTTTCCCCAGTAAAGCTGCTTGATAGCGGTCGTGCGAGGGACGGTGTCACAAATCTGATTAGTCGTCAGTATTGTTCAGACTCCGGACTGAAGCTCTTCGCTGGTGGGCTTACCTTGCTGTTGCGCATTGTCTCCAGTTCAGAAATAGTATTTACGGAAACGATTTTTTCTTCTTGTTTCTGTACAAGAAGGTAAGCCTTGTCGACGTCAATGAGAAGCTGAGGGGTTCACTGACTAGTTCGTTGCAGGAGATATGTTGGTTGACTCGTCTCCCTCCAGTACACACCCTCTTTATACCGTGATTTGGCAGGGCCTGCCATAGGCCCAAGGCAGACCCCTGAAAACTTTGCCGGCTGGAGAAAGAAGACCTAGTGGCGCTGGCATGAGACCACCAAATCAAATATGATCGACCCACTCTTGCCGGGTTACCGCAGTGCTTGCCTATTATTCCCAGTTCGGTACGGAGTACATCGTCGAGGACCACGGAAGTGAAACCATCACCCATTGAGCTGTGGTTATTCGTGATCATAGCCCAACAACCCTATCCTTCCGTGAAGCACCTTTTTCTTTCTTTCCGGATTTGGATTATGATCAAATGCTATGAGCAAGAACGGACTCAGCTTTTCCCGATCATTGAGACTCGTTCCTCCCGACTGCGCACTAATGGCATCGTCGACTGGGAGAGCAGGCACCCACAAGGCGGTCTGCACTTGCCATATGAGAAGGCAAATTGTGGTTTAACGTTTCTGCTGTTGGCTGTTGACGATCACGTTTCCTTCTGAAGGGATCAAAATGAGATGGCGGTGCCGTGATGGCACCGCATGTTTGACCACGGTGAGCGTCTTGGTATGGACAGCTGGTTGATGATCAAACATTGATTTAACCTACCGTCACGGTTTTCTTGTTCTCTGCCCCCTGATGTGGTTTAGCCTACGTTACCAAATAAAGACCGTGTTTTGCTCATCAAAAAGGTCGACTCGACAACAATCTATGAGGAGGCCGATGGCCAGTGCAACCGAGCTTAACATCCCCAGACAACCATCACTCGGAAAACAAGGTAGCCGGCGAGATGATCGCAGATACTGCAGTCTGCCATGCCTACCGCAGTCCGCCAATGTGCGATATCGCCGGATTGGCGCTTGAACGAAGTAAATGTCCCCACGTTGTGTTAATCTTCTGCACGGGATATCCGCGAGCCTCCTGCTATATTATCCAACGTTTCGGATCAAATAATTCTGCCAAAAGAGGTGCAAATTGCTATCGCGCTTCATTTGTGAGCCGGCTGGGGATCCTGGCGTAGGGTTCTCGAGGTCCGACTTGCGGGATGCATCGATGAAGAAGACTCCGGTCGCCAAGGAATTCCGTTTGATGGTATCTTCAACCATGCTTGGAGCGCTTCCTATCGAAACGTGTGGCAGGCTGTCTACCATCAATGGGAGCAAGCCATGTGTAACGTACACGCCATACCATCGGCAAGCCATTTGTTCGATGGCAGGGACGAACGCCACAAACCACACAAAGCCATTGCCTCAACCCAGCCAAAGCCAGGCCATGGAGTTATAGATCTTTCCAAGATAACCGATTGATGGTGGCGGGGTAAAGTGCATGAAGATGGGAATGGATGAATGGCTGTTCTATAGTCACAAACCAGGATGCCATGACCGAATGGCCGAGTCACCGGGTTTTAACCGCTCTTCCTTGGCTGAATAGCTAATTGAAAGGCTGTAAGTGACATCGGAAAGCGAGGAACAGCAGTATGATGCTTGTAATATCAATTATTACACCGGGAACTCAATTCACCCAGGGAAGTCACCGACATCCTTGCATGATTTGTTGTGGAATGTCTAGGAGCAAACCGTGAGGCCATCGGCGTGTGGAGCGCATAATAGGTGGGAGACCTGATACCTTGAGAGCGGAAGACGGTCGTTCTGATCATACGAGTCTATCAGTAAACTGGTTAGCTGGTAGCCGATGGTAGCCGATGGTCAGTACTGATGAGGGGCAGTACTTCCAATACAAATACATGATGAAACTTTGACTCGGAGGTAGACCTGAATTGACCCAAAAAGTTCAAATCGACTCGGACGCGTTTACCTTCGGGGGCGAAGTTACGGTGAACAATAACAGACTTTTTCCAGAGAACCGTTTGTGATGGATCTCCGAGTCATTTGAAACCGGCTATTGAAGCCAACGAAACCACGTGACATGCGTGACATGGTCCCATTTATAGTCACCAAGATCACCTGATGCGTTCTGCCCCTTGACCGCCATCATCGATTCGTCCACGACGGTGGCAGTAACTTTGTCCTTCGTCTTCAAGTAATTGGTGAGGCCAGTTATACCCAGTGTGAGGCGCCACCGTAAACATTGCTGAGTCGCACTACAGCCTTGGCCCTTGGAATTGTTTTCTATCCGCATCTCTATGAATACCGCCGCAAGGGGATCACGCCGCAATAATACTCAGAGACGCCAACCGGCGCCCACATCTGGACCCGCACATTTATCTAGCCAGCACAGGCGCAGGTCCGGATCGCCCGACCCGCATCCAGCTCAACAGCAAGGTCAACTTAACTTGACGCGCAAACCTGACCCTTCTCATGCCGACCAGAATAAACGAAGGAAGCCTGGGAACCCATCTCTTCCATCATCGAGCTCGAGACCTTTTCTTGTAGCCATAGACGATGCCAATTCTGAACGTGGACGCAAGTCCAAAACGAAACCCCGTTCGCACAATCGTCCTCTAGCAGAGAACACTTCTCATGCAAGTGTGTCTCGTGCACCAGAGACCCATGGTTCTTCTGTCAAGAGAGAGAGATCAAAGTCTCGAGAATCGCACAGACTGCCATCGAAGGGTATCGCTTCTGATGCCGAGGGTTCGGGGAGGGACATGCATGCCATCGCCGATGACTATACTGGCCCTCTTGCTGCCGCCGAGTTTGCGAAAATAAAACGCGAGCTGGATTCCTGGAAAAAGGCGCGCATATATTCCATTATATATTCTCCACGTCACTCAGATCATCTCTAGTTGGCTCACGAAAACAAGAAAACCATCAAAAAACAGAGCAAGGTGACTTTCAAAGCAATCGTGCCCAAAACTATGCTCATGTTATCTAGATTATCGAAGAATACAAGCAGCAGGATAATACCTTGAGACAAGTAAGAGGCATCCGGTGCTAATACTTTAAATGCTAACTTGACTTGATTCATCTAGAAGCTGAAAGAGTTCGATTCTCAATTGTCGAGGTTACAGAACAGGACTAGAAAATCAGACGAGGTCTGTCAAATGGCTTAAGAATCTATCTCTTAATCGACAAGTTTACGGTCGGGCCTTAGATCATCACAACCGTGGAAAGCAATTCGCAATGCCAAATTTGCATGGAGTTACTCTATCGGCCATATGCGTGCGTTCTTTGCTCTTGCCTGTTCTTCCTGCGTTTTTGAACAATGACAGTCTTTCACCTTGTGGCCACATCCTATGCGTAACGTGCCTTCAACAGTGGTTCCGCAAGGCCCCCGCCGTCGACGATGAGATGTATGATGACAGCGATCCCGATTACTTGCTGCGCCGACGTAAGACGTGTCCATGCTGCCGTACCAACATACGACACCGCCCGATACCTGTCTTTATGATTAAAGCTATCGTTGCTGCAGTCGCTAAGGTGAAAGGTCCTCAAACAGGGGCATCGCCAGGTCGCGAACTGAATTCCAACGACTCTGATCCGTGGGAGGGCCTCTTTCCCGAGGACGACGACGACATAGATGATTATGGTGCGACTGACGATGAGGATGAAGACGAAGACGAAGACGAAGATTTGGATGAAGAAGACGAAGAAGACTCGAGCTGGTACGACGAGGTGTTCAGTTATGGTACCGGGAGCGAGGAAGAAACGTACCAGGGGGAGTATGTATATCCTCAGTGGGAGCCCCCCAATGCCGTTATCGACGAGGATGACTACCTCTTTGACCGCCTCGATGACAGCGACTTCAAATGTCTCCAGCGTGGTGCCACAGTCGGGATGCTCCACGAATATGACGTGGAGTATAGACATGACGTCGGGCTCATTGCCCGCGACGAAGGGTACAATCGTATCTACCTTGGGTGGAACATTCGTCTCAGCGCCGACGATGAAAACGGCGAGATATACATGCGGTATATCGGGGAAGATATGACATCGCGACCAGAGAGATGGGACATCATCGAAGGTGAGGATGGAAACTTTGAAGCCCATCTGTTGGTCCCCGAGGGGGAGGTCCTCGAGTACCAGGAAACGGACTCGGACGGCTATATGGAGGTGGATGACCTGTAGATGGGACAATAATTTGCACACACCTATTGATTGCTCTGTGTCTTCCCTTGTAGAAATGTACTTCTAGACCTTGATACATAACACATAGCAACCCGTCCCGTTCAATTTCAGACATATCTTCCGAGTTTTCTGGTGGAATAACATATCTGTCAAAGCCTGCGACACTGGCAGAACTTTTCAATTCACGGGAAGCCTGCCAACTCGGCGTCAGTTGATCGGGCGTGACGCGTGACGCATGAACCCCAAGTTCACAGTCTAAAATCACGGCAACTGGTAAGCGTAGACTATGAGCCCGAGATCGACTAACAACGGCGACCTCGATGATAGTTGACGTTGCAGCTGAATTGACACGGGACTTGTTGAGAGTACTCCATAACTGTGACGACTGGTGTACCACATAAGTTGCCGAGTGATCAAAATGAACTGATCTCTGTATCTCCATCGTAGGGCGGGTAGCTGTGCGGTGCTTCATCAAGCTCATATGGAAAGCCTAACACGCATGCTCACGCTCGCGGCCCGGGGTGCTTCTTTTGCGGTTGATTTTTCTAAGTTTGGTTAGATGTGTTTGAGGGACACGGGTCACCGCTATGTTGTACTGATTGTAAGCCGTCTAAGCCGTCATAGATTTTCAAAAGGGTACAACATCAACAAAGGTTTTGCGTTGACATCAATCATCGTTAATGTCATCCTCATCCTCGTCTGAAAAGCTAGCAACTACTGCATCAGGACCAACCTCAATCATCTGAGCAGCCGCTTCATCATCAGCATCCAGTTCATCCAGCCTTTGAAGATCAGTACTATCTGTATGCGAAAAGACATTAGTGCGCAGAAGAATGGGTAACATGTAAGTACATACGCATGCCTACACCCCTACCTACACCCCCCATGTAGTAGTACCCATCACCGTCTTCTTGGAACGGTAAGTCCACCTGGTCCTCGAGCAATGGCAGTGTGTTGTCATCGAGGAATGGCTGTAAAGAAGGAGCAGCTTGTGTCAGCGGAGGAGCATCCTGAATTTGATGCAAAAGATCTAGATACACGTCCCAGATCGATTGATGTTAGGCTTTCCATAAGTTCAAGTTGATTACATCCGTGGGACGAGTCGGACCGATTTGTTCTCTATCCCATGGAATCTTGCAAAGAGCTAGCAATGTTTGTTGTCAACTTTCCTTCGAGAACCGTGACCTGAGGAAGACGATCCTTGTCACCGCGAATCTGGTCATCGCGGTGGGCCGTTACATGGTAATAGCTTAAACGGGGCTCGCCCGAAATCTCGGCTGACAGTGCGCGCTCGTGTGTTGACCCAATGTATTACGCGGAAGTTCAACTTACATTTTTTTCCAGGATGGAATAAAGTTCTATCATGGTAAGTCGGTGTACCATGAAGCAACCCCCGTCGATAACCAGGTAGTAAGTCCTCATGCAAGTGCAAGGGAACGACACGATGGGTCAACTCCAGTGATAAAACCATAACGGTACTAGTAATGAGCACTATTAGGTACATATCAGTAAACATTGATCACAGAAAGATGGGTGAAGGCGTACTGACGCCGAGTTGGAGACGGGCTGGTCACCACACTAGAGTTGGCCTACGATTGAATGCTTCCAGTCCGGCCTACATACCACCACTGGCATCAATGTTTCAACGACCATAAAACATGGTCGTGCTATTGCCCTTTAGTGGGATGAGCAAGTTGTTTAGAAGACAGCTTCCTCACTGGCACTTGGTTATGAGTCACTCGTCTCCTCACATCAAAGACTCGACGAAGGAAGATAGTTTATCCCCCGTATCATCAAATTATAATACCGTGAGTCCGTTCTCACCATAGGTATTATTGACATCGACATGCAGATAGCGTCGCCGGCGCTCCCATCCCTTATCTCTTGAGCACCAAAGGAAACCACCTCGTATCGCCACTTCAACTATGCGCGTCTCTACCCAAGATGCAATTGACCTTCTTCGACCATCCACTTGGGCACTTGAACCAGAAAAGACAACGTTCGCTGCCCACGGTTGGAGTAACAAGGATATGGATCCGGTTCCTCCTCACTTAAGGACCTGGACGTGAGTAGTGTGTCGTTTCTGTGCACGAGACCTGCCGACTTTACGTGCCGTTCCAGGACCTGGAACTATGTGTGTGCATCGTACCTTTTGATATTAGCTAGCTCATATTCCATCGAGGTATCATACTGGTTGTCCGATGCTACGAACCTCGCAGTTTGGGAACTCGCTAGTTCCATGCTAGCGATTGGTCTGTCTTGGTACATCCTCTTGCCTTGTTTATTATCTTGGACCGCTCAACTTTCCTAGGCGCCAGGCTCTTCCATGCATTGCAGCGGGTTATAGTATCATATCCGTGGTCATGGTACTCAACGGAACTATTGGCGCCCGGCTTCACGTCGCGTTTCCTGTCCTGAACAGATCTTCATTCGGTTTCTGGTTTAGCTACTTCACCGTGTTCAGTCGTGTCATTCTTTCTATGTTCTGGTTCGGGATTCAGGTGAAGAGTTCCATTATCACCATCACCATTCTCGCAAGCGTGACTCAGGATCTGTCAGTCGTATAATGGATCACAATGTGTATATCAGGTAAGGCTGTGCTGTTCGCTGGAATGTTACCCACTCACACGTCCTTTCAAGATGATAAAAGCTATTTGGCCGTCGATCGCGAGGATGCCAAACCATCTCTCTCCCAAGGCAAACATCACCAGTTCAGGTACAGTTCTTGCATGAGCAAATGTCCACTCACCCACCTTTTCTCAGGTCTTCTATGCTACTTCATCTATTGGTTGATCCAGTTGCCGTTCATGCTGCTCTCCCCCCACAAAGTGAGGTACCTGTTCTTCGTCAAGGGCGTAGTAGTCCCACCGGCGTGGTTGGCGATGGTCATATGGGCATTTGTTCGGGTTCCACCCTCCAGTGGGCTTTTCGCCGAGCATACAACTGTAACTGGGACACAATTCTCGTGGAATTGGCTGAGTGCGATGAACAGTGCATTGGGTATATACTCTAGTCTGTCCGTCAACATCCCAGACTTTACTGTGAGTTTCCTATCTCCAATTTTGTACGGTCTAACTTATTGCCATGCCAGCGTTATGCGAAAGACGAGAAAGCGTAATGGCTCATAATTTGGCGGAGATATTACACTAACGGGCCGTCTGACAGCCAATACGTACAGCCTTTAATCATCCCAGTGGCATTCATACTGTGTAGCTTTGCTGGTATTGCGGTCACCAGTGCCGGAATTCAGCTGTATGGGGAGGTCCTCTGGGACCCCTTACTCCTCATCGACAAATGGGATAACCGCGCCGCCGCTTTCTTTGCTTCTTTCGCGTTTGCTCTCACGACTATTGGAACGAATATAAGCGCTAACTCGCTCGGCGCTGGAAATGACATGACAGTTTTACTGCCCAAGGTGGGTTGCTGTACCAATTTGCATACTGGCTTGTGTTTTGACGGAATCTATAGTATATTAACATCAGACGCGGGCAAATAATTTGCGCGCTTATTGGGGGTTGGGCCCTGTGTCCCTGGGAGATTCTGGCCAGGTGAGCTTGCGGCGCGGAGGGGATACCCTAACTGACCATAAGTATCACGGGACAGCGCCGAAAGGTTCTTAAGCTTCATGAACGGATATACCATTTTCTTGGGTCCCTTCGCAGGGGTCATGATCACGGACGTGCGTATTCTATGGTGGAATAGTGACGGCTCGGCTCCTGAATATTGTTCCTACAGTTCTGGCTTGTCCACAGAGGCAAGGTGGATGTGCCTGCGATGTACAATCCGAACGGCCGATACAGGTACTCTCGAGGTTTCGTTAGTTTCGAACCTTTTGTCCGTTACCTATCTGACGTTGACCATAGAACTGGCGTGCCGTCTTCGCAATCCTTGTCACTGTGGTGCCAACACTTCCAGGTCTCGTCAATTCTATTAACCCGGCTATCAACGTAGGCTATGCGGGTCGTCTGTTTGACATTGCCTGGATGTACGGCGTGAGTCTGCAATATGATCAGTCTTTTATATCTCTACGCTGAAACTGAAGATACATCCCTAGTTCGTGGTGTCGTGTATGGTTTACTACATCACCTCTGTTTTGTTCCCAGCACGAGAGACGTTTGTAGAGAAGCTTATTTCGGCAGACGACGCAAACATGGACAATGACCATGGGAATGGCGAAAAGTCCCCCACAGACACTGTTAGTGGAAAAGGAGAGGATCTCGAGAAACTGGATACCAAGGTCTATGTGGAAGGCAAGTAGACCCGCCCGAGATGTACCTGAGGCCATTGTTCATACGTTTAGTGGGTCGTCTGTGGACATTATCTGGTCCCGACCATACCGACAAGTGAACTGAGCGTGAGCTTGAGAAAACGGAGTGTGTGGACCGAAAGAAGGCCTTGATATCAGGCTTCCATGTAACCAGGAGCCTGTTGGTTACGTTGTTTTACACCGGGACTGCTATGAGACGAGACAACAGTCGCTTCCTACTATCAGCTTTATAGTACTAGGTCCCGCTGGCATGACGGAAAGCACCGCTGGTGACAGAATTAAATGTAGTAACTGAGCACACAGCAGTACTGTTGCTGTACATCTTCAACGCTGCGGCGTTCTTCGGTTTCGACCGCCTTTGTCTTTGTTTGCATCCCTACCCGAGGAGAGACTCGACAACAACTTCCGCCTTCTCTCTTCTGCTCACCTTGCCGCTGTCCTTTTTTCCATTAGTTTGGCAGAACCAGCGCTAGCAAGTGCCCAGCGCCGACCTCACCTTTAATACATTCCCGCCTCTTCAGACCGCGCACCCCCATCGATCCTTCCTTCCTGCAATCCCTAAATCCAGGGGCACGTCGTCGACCGATCACGGATGCAAGAAGCCGAGGAACAAGGTTAGCAGAACCGTGTCATTCATGCAATCATGGAGCGCTGATGATACCCAAAGATACCTGCCGAATATGCAGCGCACCGGGGGAGCCTGGCCAGCCACTCTTCTATCCTTGCAAGTGCTCCGGCACCATCCGGTACATCCATCAAGACTGGTCAGCCTTAACAGCCCTATTCACCCCGCTTTTACGCTCATATCATGTATCCGACAGTTTGACCACATGGTTGTCACACAGCAAGAAGAAAACTTGCGACGTCTGCAAGCACCCCTACACCTTCACGAAAGGCGAGTTCGGCCTACTACTTCCACCTTTCGGGTATCTAACGTTGACACTGGCGATCAGTTTATGCCTCTGACATGCCTACTTCACTGCCCCCTCTATTACTCATCCGTCGACTCGCTCAACAAACATTCTTTGCATCTCTTTTCGGAATCCGAGCCATTCTGATCGCATTTGTTTGGTTGGGATTGCTCCCCTGGATCACTATCTGGACCTGGAGGGTTTATTTCACAATGGGAGAGTCAACGTATGTCACCTGTTGCGTGTCTCAATTCCAACATACTAAAAATTACCCAGCGCGTGGTGGGTTAGTGGTCGTGAGAGGCCCGCAGATGTTCGACCTATCGGAATCGTCCAAACCTTGACTGCCAGCAACGAGACTGTCTCTTCATTCAAGAATGCGACAATTCTGCACCACTTTACGTCTCGTGCGTTCTGGCAGACCTTGTCGTCTGACATCTTCGCAGGACAAATTATTGCATCTTTGATTGTGCTGATCTTTGTGGCCGTTTTTCTCCTTCGTGAGTGGATATCGCAGAATGCACGACCCGGAGTCTTTGAAGAGGACGAGATTGCTGGTATCCCACCACAAGACCCCCCTGTCCCCAATTTACCTCCCCCAAATCGCCCTGTACAAGATATGAACGCTCGGTTACTTGTTCCTCAAAGACAAGGTCCACTTGATCCAGACCTCGAGGCACGTCGTCAAGCAAGGCCTTGGCGTCTGCATCGTCCTATCCCGGCAAATGCTCGCTTTGACCAGCGACGTCTTGAAGATGAACGTCCAGAATTTCTCCGCGATCCTATTCGTCGACCTCAAAATCCTCACGTAGATCCTCCTTTAGTTCTGCCACTGCCAGTGATCCTACCTCCAGAAGATTTTGGCACAACAGTTGACACTGTTAAAGGGAAAGAAAAGGAAGATGTTACTGCGGACTCAGTGCCAGTTGCGTTGGATGTTCGGAGGCGCATGCGCAAGCGTTTCAATGATGGAAATGAGAGTACGGAACCTGTCGCTGAGGCCGGTCCTTCTTTCGCCGCTTCGGATGTTGCTCCGTCACTCTTGGAGCCGGTTTCAGGTCGTTCTAGCGTTATAGGGTCTACTCCTTTCGAGTTTACGTTCAAGGTTCCAGGGAAGGGGGACTCGGAAGAAGACATCCGAGAACCAGTCCCTGAGATGCCAGCGCCATCCTTGATAGCACTACAGACGGCAATGATGACAGGTACACCAGTTTCAGAGGAAGAGCCTCGCCGTCGGTCAATCGTGTTGTCCCCTGACCTGCTCCCCCGGACTCCGACTCCACGCCTCGCGACGCAAGCTATGGAAGATGAAACCGATGTCAAGTTGTCGCTCGATTCATCACCTCTGACTTCCTCCGATCTCAGCTTCATACACTTGTCGGTATCGAACAGTTCCCTTGCCGTTGAAGATGCTCCATATTCTGGTAGTCTTCAGGACGCCACGCCCTCGGAGCACCTTACGGCAGAGAGTAGTTTCACTTCCTCCTCAGATGAGTTGATGACGGATTCGTCAAGTTTTCCTGCAGGGAATATAGACAGAAAGAAACGGACGAGAGATGAGATGGAAGAAGAGTTTGAGCACTATTTCCGTGATCCTCAGCCTTCTACGTCCAATCCTGTTGACGCGGCACACAGGTCCGAGCCTGATCATGTCACAGGTGATGAGGAACAACCACCCATGGGAGGGGGTCCTGATGATGAAGATGACTCGGAGGACGATGACGAACCAGAACGCATGTTCTGGGACGCGGACGCAGACCGCGAGGATGAAGATGAAGAGGACGAGGATCCTCTAGACATTGGGGATTTCAATGTTGCTAATAATCGACAGGGTCCGCAACCACAGCCACCGGCACAGGGTCCGATTGAGCCAGTGAATGACGCTGCGGATGATTTGGAGGCTGCTGTTGAGGATGATATGGAGGGTGCACTCGAAGGTACGCCCACGTTGCACAATTAGGCCCATGAAACCCAATTTGCGACAGCCATCGGGCTCCGAGGTCCAATATTTGGGGTTGTGCAAAATGTTAGTTTACGAATTGTACCTTGATCTTTTCAACTGAGGTATTCATAGGTTATCTTGATGACCTTTGTTCTGGACACTGCCATTGGTTTTGGAGTATGGCTTCCGTTCACCCTCGGAAAAACAGCTGCGCTCCTATCAGTACGTTTTGATCATTTATCCCTCGTCCACCCTAATACGTTTATTTCTAGCTGGATCCTCAAAGAGCTCTGTACATCCTTCATCTTCCCATCCGGGGGATGCGCATTGTTACAGATCCATTTGTAGATTTCTTGACCCTCGTTCTCGGTCGCTTCCTCTTCCCGTTCTTCTACAAGATGTCGAAATTCTTTCTATCAAGTGTACTTAATCTTATCACCTATTTCTCCGGGAACCTGGTCCCGCTCTCGGCAGTCTCCTCTCAATCGCACGATATAACTTCGTGGGTGGTACGTCATGCCTATAAATCCAGATGCCGTGTTTTCACAAGCAGTCTTCAGGCCTCGAAGAGATCCCAACTATCTGCTGTAGCATCGCTGTGGTGGCAGTCGCCGTCTCAACAACGTCCAACACATCTTGCACAGAAGATAAATGACTTTTTCGAAAGCAATTCAACCATCGCACAACTACTAGTGCCGCGTTTTGCCTACGTCGGTCGAGAAGTCAGACTCTTCACTAATCGCTTCCAGCAGTCGTGGATTAGCTTAACTTTGGGCCATGGAAGCGGCGAGCGCGCCTTTGCGATATTGTTGGGCTATTGCGTCGCCGGTATCATCTTGGCACTCTACTTGAACGTGTTCACTGTGGGGAATGCGAGGACTGCTGGTAGAGCAGTTAGAAACGCCATCCGGCAACAGCTCCTGGTGGTAAAGGTATGCATTATCCGGTTAGCGACTGATACATGGTGATGCTGACGTGGTATAGGTGGCGATGTTCATCATTATCGAACTTATCATCTTCCCACTTGGATGCGGTATCATGCTGGATGCTTGCACGATATGGATATTTCCTGAGGCGTCCCTTGAGTCGAGGGTAGTATTCTTCACGCAAGCTCCCCTGACAGCGATGTTCTACCACTGGGTTGCAGGGACCATGTTCATGTGAGCCAGTTGCTCGTACTTTTCCTCAGGGTGCTGACTTGTTTGCAGGTATCAATTTGCCGTTTTACTGGGCGGCTGCAGAAATATTATGCGTCCCGGTGCAATGTGGTTCATCAAGGATCCTCAAGATCAAAATTTCCATCCCATCCGCGACATTTTAGACAGACCCGCCTTGACTCAATTCCGCAAACTACTCATCAGTGCGGTCATGTACGCCATGGTCGTCGCTTGTGGCGTCGGGAGCCTTGCAGTCCTGTTGTTCATTGGCAACCGATCTATATTTCCCATACGCTGGAAGACGCGGTACGTAGTGAGATTTTACTGGTTGCGTTCGAGCCACTCATGTATGTTTCCCAGGGAGCCATTTTCTGAAGTTCCGATTGATCTTCTGTTCCTGCAAATTGTGCTTCCATACACGATGCGCTATTTGCGACCTCGCAAAACGGTCTACCGCGTGGCGGTTTACGTGTGGAGGTTATTAGCCGCGAGGGCACGATTAACCTCGTACATGTTCGGCGATAGACACCGAGATGAAGAGTCTTCAAGAGCATACAAAACCTGGAAAGCTTTCTTCCGAAGATCTGCAAAGGACTACGAGGAAGTGACCGTAATTCCAGATGGGTCCTTCCGTCGGGCGCCTGCTAGCGACAACATCGCGCTTCCCAGAGATATGAGTGCCACCGCCGAAGTTAATGAAGATGGCACCCCCTTGAACGATAAAGCAGCAGCATTGATAGCGTCACAAAATGCGGAAGCAGTCAAGGCAAAACGCGACGTCAAGGACGATTACATTGTGGTATATTTCCCTCCCCATTTTCGTATGAAGATCGTTACTTTTGTTGCGGCCGTCTGGACTATTGTGGCTATTGCCGCAGCCATTTGCATCGCGGTCCCAATGCAAGTTGGGAGACACTTTTTCGCATTAGTCTCCTCTTCATCGGTCCACGACGGTTATTCGTTCCTTGCTGGATTCTACATTCTTTGGGCATGCTACTTAGTTGCCAAAGCTGCAGAAAGTATGGACAGACAGCGTCAGCGTGTGACAAGGGATGGACCCCCAGCAGATTTCGCGGTGTACTTTGCCAAGCAGAGTCTCCTCTGGGGTACCAAGATGGCATACATGGTCGTATTCCTCGGTGTTATCATTCCAATCCTGCTGGCCCTCGTCGTGGATATGTACGTCGTGTTACCGATTCGGTTGACGTTTCACCCGACGCTGGTCCCGACCATTCGGTTGGTCGACATGTGGTCTCTTGGACTCGTGTACTGCAAGATCTTCATAAGGCTTCGCCGGAGGTTACAGCTGCCACCGCGGAGATATGACGCGTTGCACGTAGTACGTACCATCAGTTATGAATCGATGTACGCGAGCTAACGCTAGTTCCCACTACAGCTGCTGAACAATGGGTGGACGCATCCCGATCCTCGTCATACAACGGAGGAGATCATTCTACCCTTGTTGGCGACTCTGCTCGCCATGTTGCTTTTACCCGCGGGGACGGTGTATGTCTTAAGGGAAATGTTGCACGTTCCCCTGAACAAGAAATTCCTGTGTAAGTTTCCCTTTTAATGGACGCCTGGACCAGTGTATTGACGTTGCACGCTAGTTGTACACGTATATCCTGGTATCTTTGGCATGGTCGCCTTCTCCCGCACCATTGTTTCAGGAACGGTCCTTCTATCCACTTGGTCGCAGTCAATCCGGGACAAGGAGTTTTTGGTCGAAATGCGGTTACAGAACCTTGAGTCGGGCATTTCAGAACAAAAGACTGACGAGAAGGGGATGGAGCTACCTAGAGCGGGTATGGTTGGTGCAGACAGAGCGATAGCGGAGGAGCGATGAAACATGTATCCATATGATCCCACGAAAGGTAACAAGTGCCAATTCTTGCATCATACATAGACATTTTGACTCACCATACGTTTTTGGATATGTATAAAAGTTTAGTCTGTATAAAACTTGCTCCAAGTTTGAAGTTGAGACCTGTTAGAATGATTTTCAGTGTGCGGCGAGGTTCGCTGGGCAACTAACAGAAGCGTAATTTTTAAAAAGGGTGAAAAAAAGTTCTACCAGAAGCTGCCAAGGCACCTGAGAAGTAAAACGTTGACCGTACAAGGTGGCAGGGGGACTCGCCATGATGATCCCATCACCTTTTAAACAGGCCAAATGCGAATCTCGCTGATCGCGTTCTCATGTTCAATGTAACCTGTCTAGCTAGCTAGCTCCGTCCGCGACCGGAACAGATGTAACCACTGACACTGTCTAGAACTCGGGTTTTATAGCCCGTGTGGCAGAAACCGGTCCGAGTCGTGTTCGGCCGAGTTTTCGGCCGGATTGCGCTCACTTTTGACATCACTGCCAGGGGTATGAGTCTACCGTTTAGTCATGTTCAGGTCGTGAAGCACCAGTGACTGGCAAGGCGTGCGCATGAACGAGGTACAATGTCGAAATGTCCCATCGAGAACTCACACAAATGCTTTCAAGGAGACTTCAATCACAGTACCTGTCAGATTTGGGGGTTTTTTTTTTTTTTTTTGGAGGGGGGGTCGGAAACGTTTTAAAAAAAGGGAGCTTCCGGCCGCTCTCGGAGACTCGGAGACGTTCTGGACAGGATCCCCAGATGACACATGGCAACTCGTTGCCCGAGAGCTCAAGCGCTCAAGAAACTAAACGAGTGGTGGCGCTGGTAACCAGCACCCATGATTTTCCGCATCCGGGCGCCCCGCCGCCAAGGGCTCAGTGGCACTGGCAGCTCCAGTGGATTCAAGCGACGATTACCTGTGTCTCAAAAACCCGAAGCGTCGGCTGACTTCGGGCAAGGAACCAGACAAGTTGTCCATTTCTTTATTTCCTTTTTTCTCCTTCGCTTCCACACCGACGCGGATAGATCCCTGCCAAATGCTAGCGCAAAGGCAACGCATCAGCAGAACCGTCGGCATGTCAGGGTTTCGCTACGAACGTTACATGGGGTCAAAAAATTAAAATTAAAATTAACAAGAGGCCCACTTGACATGTGATTTGCGTTTTGCCACGGACGTCTTGACGGGACATTAGTAGGAATAGGGTGCGTGTTTCGAACTCTGATCAAGCTCTGCAACTAGCCCTTCTGGGGATGCGTGGAGTCGAGAACGAGTTGGATGCGGCAGTGCTACTACTCGCTTGCCATCACCCTTACGCAACCAGTCGCCCGGACATCGGGATGGAAAGTCACACACCAACGAATTTGGGGATGGACAGCTGACAGCTTCATGAATCTCAATAGAATTACAGTTCTAGTACCCCCTTCCCTATTCGTGGATGAATGTCTTTGCAAGGTGAAACAGGGACTCGATGCCATCGAGAAAGCGTTCCATCAGATCACGACTGAGAGGTGGCAAAAAGCGCCACTGCTAGGTGCAATTACCAGTAGGATATGAACGTACCCTATCTCCGTGATATCTGATTGTGAGGTAGATCTGAGGCGATGCGCCATCGCTCGACCCATCGCGAGTCTGAAAATGACAGCTGTACAACTGTGACGAACTCAATGGCAGTCGGAGTCAAGGCAATGTAAAACAATGTCCACTGACGACGGTTTCACCCAACATGGCGTGTAAAAGCAAAAAGGGTCTCTGAATTGGCGAAGGTGTTCAGGGGGTCAGTATGGTGGAGCTCGTAATCACTCCCCTCCAGACTTCCCATCGGCAGGAAAATTAATATTATCTTTCGACAGACTGTGCCGTTCACTTCTAAGGTTTCATACCGTCGATATGCTGAGAGACACACCTTTCCCGCATGCCCAATTACTGATCGGCGTCTCAAGTACGTTCCGTAAAGACCGCACGTTAATTGTCATTTTCAGAGTGCCTGATGGCAAAAGGACCCTACCTTGCTATGTAAACGAGGACCCTGTGGCGCTCACCTTTGGTGGGTGAACATCCATTTTGCCCGACCACCGTTTTGAAGGAGACAGGAATCCTTCAAAAATGATGGCCGAGGCGGAGTACAGGTGGCAAGTCACATTGCCGTTCCATTCATCCAATCTTGGTCCGACTCCACTCTTCCTTGGCCTAGACCGTGACGGAACACGAGGCTACGGCACCGACGGCGAAAAAGCCTTTGAAAAAGATTCCCACTGTGGGATCCACATTCACGCCCGACGGCGGTACAGGGAACACTGCCCCGAGTGAATGGAGAGTGCTGGTGGATGCAGCGATAAAGAACGCAAGGGTGCGTCCCAAGGTCTCGGCCGGTAAGGGGCCATCCCAGTCAGCGGAAAGTTATTGCCTAAGAAAGAGAAGAAGAAAAAAAGGGGACCTGACGGCGACTCGTTGAGAGGACACCCAAGTACGTTTCTGAGAAGAAGAAAAAGTGCGTGTACGAGTACGTGATCAACTGCATGCAACAACCGGCGAGTAAACCGGAATATGTACTGCCCAAGTCAAAGCCGTGGCCAAGGAGAGTGCATAAATAGAGAGCGGCTCGTTCCACGCATAGCTTACTTGGGAGAATCCGTTTCAGAAGCCGTCGCATTACTACTTTGCAAGTGAAACTCAGCGACCGCACATGAAGAACACAGCCACTCACATCTACCCTGAATAGTTGAGCTCCTTATTGCCGCGTATTGGCCGCTGATCAAAGATCAGGCTGATCCTGTCAGCCCACTGCGGCACGGGAAACACCGGTAGACTCTTTGCAGTGACATTTACGTGGTATGGGCGGTCTGTAGACCACATGGTACTGACCCGTTCTGACTCATCGATGTCAGGGAACTAAGCACTTGCGGCACCCTGACCTCGAACGTGTGCCACCATGACTGTGCGCCGTCGTTACTCCTCTTGTCCCACACTGATCGTAACAGAATGGACAGGACCTTACATACTGTTACCTACACATGACCGAGCATGACCTCAAGGTCATTGACACGATCGATAGCCTTGAGTATATCTCGGGGGAAATGTCTGACGACGGTGCGACTGCACACCTAATCTAGTCCATACCTGCCGTGAAACTTTACACGTAGATCTCGACATCCCCGCACATATGATACCCCCAAACCCCGACGATTCTGACGGTGTGGACCCTTGGCTGCTAGTCGCTTCCCACGTTTGACAGATATCTGCAGTCCTCCCTTCACAGGTTCATCCTTCTTATCCGTACGGTAATCCCACAAACATAAAGCATCCGGCCGCACGACCGAGACCCCCGTACGACCCCAACTCTCGAGCCCTGTTTGAAGACATGGGTTACGGCGGTGGTGGGGTTAATGGTGCGTTACGCTGGAAGGATCTTGCCCTGGAACGACTGCTCCCTGTCGACGAAGAGAAAGAGGAGATGAAACGCGCGGCCGAGGCGAGGAAGATGGCCAATGGGGCCACTGGACAAGCACACCATCACCCACCACCACAAGCACCACCACCGCCGGCGGATGCAGCGGATCAGACAATAGAGGAGGAAGAGGAAGAAGAGGAAGAAGAGGAAGAGGAAGAGAATAGCTCCGACCATGACGAGAATGAGGTCGAGGACAGTGAAGATGAGGATGATGGGGCTACTAATAATGGCGATGACGATGACATGTAAAATACAAATCAACGGCTATTTGTTGCTACCTACCACCGCTACGAGTGTGTCTCCCATATCCCCAAGGATTAGGTCTTTGGCATCCACCCCTTGTTCAATCACCCAATCGTAAGCTTCCAGAAGACGCGTGTCTGTTAATGGAACAAAGTGGTCCACTAAAACACGGATTATGTTGCTGATACGGGCAATGGCGGTACGCGTTGCAACATCGATGTCCTTGAGAAAATATTCCAAGATGAACACCATGGCCATGGATACAAGTTATGCTCACGTCGTTTTGGTTGGAATAAACGGCTTCTGCATCGAAACCTTCCCCATGGTCGCTGTCTTGTACATGTTTGCTGACCCATATGTAACCATTTAAACCAAGAATCAAATCAACCCCGCAGGGCAGTGAGATAAAATGTGATTTCAAACGTCGAATCAAGGCCGGCGAGACGACGACCAATTGTCCGTTCCGCAGCTGAAGAGGTCGTGAGTAAAGTAGAATAGAGTTCATGGGGCAATCCACTTCGTCCCCCACCTTGCCATACTTGAGCGAACGCGTGTGCAACGACATGGCGCCGTCTGAGAAAAAGGCCTGGACTTCTGCAACGAGGAGATCGCCCTCCTCAAAAAAAGTTCGCATCTGAAGCTCGTCGCTTTCCAATTTTCGGCGCTAGAATCCAGGGATAACCCCAAACGTCATTGGACCGGCGGAGCGAAGCGAGAAGGAAACGGACATGCCTGAACACCACCGGGCAGGTTGACGGAGGAAAGCATTAAAATGGCTTCCTGGCGTCCATTCGCGTCTACCTTCCATCTCCGGGGCTGGACCTATTTCATGTACACCAGACCAAAAAGGCAAACGGTGGTGGTGATTAATTGAACTCTCAAGATCCGGTTGACGTACCTCGGTTATACGTCCTACGACGAGATCGCCGACCTCTGGGTTGTACCTTGGATACGCAACACATGGGCTGTGACGCGGCGTGGGTGGAATGGAGAATGTGCTCACCTGCTACGGACGGCACGGACAGTGACCAATTTGTTCACTCGCTCCACGGTGCCTGCGACGGAGGCGATCATCTGTTCTTTGTCTACGTATGTCCCATGGCCACTAAGGCCCGCGGCACTCTTCTCAAACTGTGTTTTTGAGAAAGGAATGGGGCTCACCGCATAGAATCGTGAGCTGACGTGATGGTTTCGCCTGGGTAAGTTAGCTTGTGCGCAGTGGCGTCCAGATCGTCGGCGTCTATGGGATCATCGACGTCTGGATGGTGGCGCGTAGCAACATGATATGCGCGACCGGTGGGCTGCGGAAAGGAGACAAAGGAGATCATGGATGAGCGTGTTATTAGATGTCGTTTACATAAGCGTCGGTTTAATCGACTTGCCTATCTGGCCAAGTGCCGCGCATGACTCACTCCACGAGGTCGGATCGTGGCCAATATGATAAGACCCTCCGGGATCCCACCACGTTCGCGTTAATTCCTGACATGAAAATGATCGCCTGTTGCCAGCGCGGGCTCTTAATCGGATAGGAAGTAATAAACCAGGGTTCTACCCTTTTCTAATTGACGGAGCGGACTATGATGACAGATATCGGTACGATCAACAAATCGGTGAGAGAAAAGGGCTACAAAGATTTCATCGACAGCAAAATAAATAAATAATGTACGTTCTAACGGCTCGCTGCACAAACGGAGGTCAGTACATGCCGATGCGTTGCAGCAGGAAGGCACTCACGAGTTAAGTTTAATTACATATAAACTAGGACGCGTTACGCGTTTACTTGTAAGCCAGGAAGTAGGCGGACAAGGCTGGCAAGTCGTTGGACCCGGCGTCGGAGTATCCCTGCCTGCGGGATCCGTTGAACTTGAGGACGACGACGGTCCCACACCAGGCCTTGATTGCTGCGCCGGATGTGATATGATAGATGGCACGGTTGATGGGAGCACCGCGCGATAAAGCGGTCGGAGAGTACCATAAATGAAGCGGGAAACGAAGGGGTTCGCCATTGAGCCCTTGAGTGAGGACGATGCTCTCGGTATGGCCATCGGGAAAGTGTCCGGTGACGAGTGGCTGCGGGCAGATACCCTGCGACGGAACTTGAGATGGGCGGCACTTTACTGAAATGATCCTTGGGCGCTCTATGACGGCATTCATATACACGGGTTGATGGGTCACGATGGGGACACACCTTCTTCTGGGGAGAAGAGAATGGCGGACACTGTGATCAACTGCTGCTCCGCAGGTGGCGGAGTGGCAATCATGTTGTAGTTTTGGGAGTGAGTGGCCGGGATGCACTCCTTGCGGTGGCGGGGCCAGTCCTGGAGAGTGGCGGGGTGTCGCGTGGGTTAATTACGAGTCGCGTGACACGAAGAAGGACGCTCACGTTTGTGAGGTGCTCGGTGGAGCAGTACCATGCCGTTTGGCAGCGGCTGCACCACATGGAGGTCGGCCTGCAGCAAACTGTGCAGGGATGGTTGATGAGAGGAACGGGGTTCATGCTTGTAAGCGGTGGAGACGAGAGAGGTGATTACAGAGGACAGGAGGATTGCTGGAGACACTGGAGATTTAGGCCAGACATGACAGGGTTTAAATACTTTCGACAATGTTCAACCCCGCGATCCATTTCAAAGCGGACGCTTGGGACTGTGAGAGCATGCCCTGCGGGAGTATTACAACATTTCGTTTTGAAAGCGGAGATCTCGATACATGGAGGCGGTGTCAATGTAGGCCCGCCAACCAGGCACGGTTGGCTGTAAGCTTCAAACTTGAGTTGTGACAGCCTGAGCAGCGGCGGCGAAAGTGAGCAGTACTGAGAAGGATACGTGAATACCGTCGCTGCCGACACTTACGACGCGGAAAGAGAGGGTCATCATGGTGGCTTAAGTAATCGGAAACGTTCATTCTGTTCGTTTCAGGGGAATGGACTCGATTCAGTCAAACCAACAGAGCTGAGCCGGACCGCAGCATGTTTTCTTCCCCGTCGCTGGAGTGGGAAAACAATAGCCAGGAAACCGGCCAAGTTACGTTACAGAACTGAATGGCAGATTTACCGTAGTCAAACCAACTTGAAGAGACCCCGAATAATAAGAACACGTGGCGACACCGCCCATGGTCACCGGCACCCCCCGGCGCCGGCGGGCCTCCGGGCAGTCATGCCGGCCATTCCGGCAATATCCTGTCACACTGTCACGCGAGTTCTCGTCCACAACACCACCATGTCCGACGATGAGATGAACATCGATGATGGTCCGTTTCTATGTCTCCTTTGGCTGTGTCCTTTTTGACCCCCCTCCTTCCCCCTCCAGTTGCCAACGCAGGCACCGTGAGACGCAGAGGCAGAGGCTTCCTCAACACGGCAGGCAAGTGGTTACCCTCCGCCAAGATCCTCTTTCATTTTCATCCATCTTGCATTTCCGTTCCATCAGGTGGAAACGATGGCGCCGCCAACGCAGAAGCAACGTATGACAGAGTCGAATCGTCTCATGTCAAGGATGCGGACACACGAGCTGCCCGCTGTACGTCTCACCAGAGCGCCCTCTCGCATCCCCCACTGATCCGAATGGCACAGCTGTCGAAGGCTGGATCGTCTTGGTCACAAACGTGCATGAAGAGGCAACCGAAGAGGATGTCACCGACAAGTTTGCCGAGTTTGGTGAAATAAAAAACCTGCATCTCAATCTGGATCGCCGTACAGGCTATGTCAAGGTGCGCGACGAGTGCACCGCGCCTGCTGCGTGCACACTGACGCGTCTCGAAACCAGGGTTATGCGTTGGTCGAGTATGAGACCATGGCAGAGGCGCAGACTGCCATCGATGGCGCGTCGGGGACGCCGTTGCTCGAACAGCTGATACAGTGCGATTACGCGTTCGTGCGACCACCACCATCCGGTCCAAAGAAGGGCCGAGGAAGAGAAGCACGTGGCCGGAGTGCGAGTCCGTCTCGGAGATAGGGACACTAATGTAACCTTCATTCGGTCGGTCAAGGAAAAACTTGTGTGCCGTTGGCAGTTGCTCCTGTTCCACCATGCATGAACCGTTCTCAGGGTCCGGTCCGCAAAGTAGGTGTTCATTCCCGTCCACGGCGGGGGCGTTGTTGCCAAGCCACCAAGCAAGCACAGCTCAGTTTCACTACTACAATCGTCCGCTCCACGACGTCGCCCTTGGCACAGCTACACAGCGCCCGTTCCATATTGTCGATCTTGGGGGTGTTCTTTCCTTATTTGGGCATCAAAGGTGTATTGGGCGCTGGGATTGAATTGAATTCCCACGCCTGCCGTTGGTGCCACCAGCGCGCCATTGTTGGTCTTGCACAACTCCGTGTTCGTTCGAACGATGCCACGCGTTGCTGAAGCGACTTCCGAAAGCGAAGGTGAACTGGTCCTCACGGGCTCGACAAAGAAAACGTACGCTGCAAAGAAACGACGGGCGACGTCTGCCTCAGGATCGGAAGTGGAAGAGGTGGACAAGGAGATGAACGAGGAACCCGAAGAATCCGCAGCGGGGGTCGAGGAGGAGGAGGTAAACGAGGAGTATGAAATCGAAAAAATCATCGATGCAAAGAAGGGTCAATTCCCCGGGGTGAGTGCCGCCCTTGTTCGCCGTTTCGCATGATCACAGACCATATGCGCGTTTCCCGTCATCAAGGGCCGCATGGGCTATTTCGTCAAGTGGAAGGGCTACGAAGAAGAGCACAACAGCTGGGTAGATGAGAGAGATGCGGGGTACGCGTGCTGTTTCTTGTCTTCGATTGCCACATCGTTGATTCCCTTTCAGAAATGCAAAGGAACTTATCGATCACTTTTGGGCGGAGAAGAAGAAGAGCAAAACGGGGCCACGCAAGTCGGAGCCTATCAAGTCAAAACCCAAACCCGAGAAACTACCCAGGAGGTCTCTTGTCGAAGTGGAGTCTTCTGTCGAACCAGATGCTATCAAAAAGCGTGGCAGGCCCAGGAAAGACGAGTTGCCATCAGAGGCGCGAGACGAAGAGGGAGATGAGCATAGGGCCAAGAAAAAGCCACGAAAGAGCAATGGCGTCTCCCGGAAGGAAAACAAGCATGAATCCGACGACGAGGAAATAATCGGAAACATGAAGAAGCACATGAAGGTCCCGTCATGGGAAGAACTCATAGAGTCGATCGACACGGTCGAACGCGAGGGCGATGGCGAACTCTACGTATTCTTCACCTTGTCAGTTGTTCGTCGTTCGTCCTGCCTCTATACTCACGATGGTCGTAGGAAAAGCGACAAAAAGCGCGTGCGGGAGAACTCACGCGTTTGCGCCGAAAAGTTTCCCCAAAAGGTCGGTTCGCGCTCCCGAACACCCGAATGACGCTGATTGTTTTTCCGAACCAGCTTATCATGTTTTACGAATCGAATCTACGGTGGAAAAGAGAGGACGACGAGCCAGCTGACGCTGAGTAATTCCAAATATGTTCCCCTCCGTCCGAATCGTCCGGTTTCACCAGTGTTTGGAGCGCTACTCTGACAATTCATCTGTGTCATGTTTTGAATTCTATGCTATATACGGTTGATTGCTTTGGTTCGAACGTTGCACTGACAGGCGAGAGATGCGTTGCCAAAAGTGTTGATCCGCACGACTTGACGCGATCGGCGTGGTGAATTGAGACGCGAGACTTGTCTACAGGCTCGGGTACGCGATGTCTGTAAGTATCCACTTTCCGTCATGACATGGGTGGGCAGGGAACGTGAAGTGCCACACACGGAGGCAATCTGGTACCTTTGTGCTGCCATAACATCCGTGTTACGCCATCCTGCACAGGTACGTGATGTGCGTGTAGGAGCTGTCCAGGAAGATGCACACAATAAGAGGCCTCTCGAATTAGCATCTAGAGCGCGCTCCCCCTGATCCCGGTATTACGCGTCTCAGATCTCAGACTTGGGGGTGCACACAGCCTTTTTTCCCTCGTGAGGGGATTCCCCCGCCCAAGGATCGGCGCTGGGGTCTGGCGGGGAAAACCTACACCAGCAATCAATATTTGTACAGGGTCCCCTGGCGTCCTGTGGCGACCCACCGCGTCGGTAGCATGGGTGCCATGCAAACCTCTCGTGGCATTTGCGTGGCAACCCACCCTGAAAGGCCGGTCCTGCGGGAAACCCCCCCCCTTCTTCTCAGGATTCATTGCCCCGCCATCAGTAGCTCAACAGGACCGCGAGAGGGCGAGAATCATGTTCGTAGTCGTTGCATAACCATATCCAAATCAAATGTCTATAAACTCAGCAGACGGACCCCTTCATATCTCCATCATAGCTCCGTATGGTCAATCTCTGCGCCACCATCCATTTCCCGCACGAGACGTGATACCGCCTCCCTCGCATCAACATTAGATCCGCTCACCACATGTTCTACTTCCCCAACCGGCTCAACCTTGCCCAGCGCCTCCAGTACCTCTTCCTCACCCCGTCCGATGACAACAGGTGGAATGAACCCCTCAGTCTCCTGTGGCACAGGCAGAACAGAAACTGGCGGTTCAGCTTCCACTTCAGGTTCGACAATGGACCCTTTCTCTTCCTCCTTTTGTGCAACACCATTTCCATGATGGTTGTTGAATGCTCGCTCGCCATCTCGCTTTATCCGACGTAGCCGTGTTTCAAACCCAATCACCACATCCTGAACTTCGGATTCGAGGTCTGCGAATATCGCATCCATCGGATTGGTTACCACCACCTTGGGGTGCGTGCCATTTTGAATTGAAGCAGCCTCGTGAGCGTACCGTTCGCTCCCTATACAAGGCACCATCAGTCTGAGTTACGTAGTTTGAGTCATTCAAGTCAACACTGACTTGCTATTAGTCCGTGATATCGTTGCCAATCGTTGTACGTCACATCTTCCAACCATGCATAGTCAAGGCCCAGGTCTAGCTGGCCTTTCTCTGCGACTTCACGCACTTCGGCAGCAACTGTGGCGATCTATGACGTTTTTAGCGCACATCGGAGACAAAAAAACAAATAATTTTTTTTATACCGACTTCTTGGAGTTCCTTGTCGAGCATCATCCTATACCGGGCATTCACGGTCCCCTCGGTGGCAGTCAGACGTTCCATAAACTTGTCGCTCACTCGATCGGCGACGCGATCCCAAAGCGCAAGTTTCTCGTCCGACCGCCGATTTTCCCCTTTGAGATTCCTGAGATAAATCTCTGCTCCTTTAATGTATTTTTCCGCTTCACTGACGAGCTCCTCAATCGCATCACGAACCTCGGCGGAAGACGCCAATTCCGCTGTGGCAGCAGCTCGCAGATTACTCAAACGGCTCTGAAGTTGAAAAGTACCCCGTTCCATCTGTGCCTCGAGCTCTGCCTCCCACTTGGCTTGACGAGCCTCAATGTCCGCACGCTTGCGCGCAGTTTCCTCTGCCTTTAGACGAAGGCGCTCTGCCCTTTCGTCCTCGGTCTCCGTGGGCGGGCTGGGAGGAGCTGAGCTATACTCTTCGGAGCTACCGGGATTTCCTAGGGGTTCGTTGAGTCCCAGTTCGGCATAGAATGCATCCAGATCGATTTCTTCGTCGCTGTGTGAGTTCATTGGAGGGGCCGTGGCCGAAGCCGCTGGGACGGCAATTTTGGACCGTGTCACCGCGGTTGGAGATCCAGTAGGCTCGTCCACGACGGAGGGAGCTCTCGATGATGATGCAGTAGTCGCAGCGACCAGGTCTGAGGATGCAACCACGTCAAGTTCCTCCACAAAAACAGAGGTGCTGGATGCGGGAATTTCCGATCCATGTAGGGGCGATTCAACGCCCGTTGGTACATCAACGAATTCCGCGGATGGTGCTGGCTCTGGCTCTGGTAAAGTCGACTCGGTAGATGTGGAGTGTGGGTCGAACGCAGTCATCTCACTGGTGCTAGCCGATGAAGGTAATACGTCCGCGATGTCAGTCGTCGTGGGAACGGCGTCGTAGGCGGAAGTGGCGAAATGTATAGGAGTTTCGTATCCAAGTGCCTCCAGAACCGTGAATACGGCCTCGGACGGCTGCGACTCACGATCGGGTGGTGTCTCGCGTATGACCTGCCCACTGCTCAGCTCCTTGACTTTCTCCCATATCTTGGCGACGTGGGGGTCAACGAACTTTTGGCGTTGCCCGCGGAGGAATAGCGCAAATTGCTGGAGTAGATGACCAGATTTCTTCGCTAGCGGTACAGTATAAGGTTTGGAGGCATAGTACCCGTCTTTTGTCTTTGATACTGCCAGAAGAACATACGGCTCTGCTCGGCGCTGCCATCGCTGAAGATTGTAGAACGCTACTCGGGCCCGTGGCGCGATGCGCTGCTCGTACTGTTGTATAATACGCAGACGATAAGGTTCCACTTTAGACTGGACGGATTGGATCCGAGGGACAGCATGCTTTTTCCATTGGGGAACGACGCATTTATTCCACTCTGGAACGATACGGTTTTCCCATTGAGGGACAACATGGAGGTTCCACTCTTGTTGAGTGCGAAGAAGGATCGGAGCCGTTATTTCGACAGCGCGGTGAACATAAGGTTTCGCACGTTCAATATGAGGAGCCACGGAGGGGTGGGCAAGCACGGCTTGTATGGGAGGGATGATGTAGGGGTCAAGTACGATGCGCTTGTATTCTGTCAACCCACGACATATCGGGGATTGTAAGTGTGTATCCTGTGGACACACGGTGAACGTGTAGACGGTGAATGCGAGGAGAAGTAGTTTGGTAAGGAAGTCGAGGAAGACATGGAAATTAGACTTTTGGTACTTGTTCTATGAACGGCTAAGACTGTTGTCACGATGAAGTAAAGAGAATGCTCACCTTTCCACGTCTCCTTGGTTTTTTAGCTTTTTGTACAGAGCTGTTGTCCTGCAATGACGAAGGTGAGCCCCTCAAGTCGACACACAAAGCGCTGGACAAGGACCGGACGGTCACAGTAATATGGCCAAGGATAAACCGGAGCCAGAACGACGTCCGGCCCACAAACAGCGATTTGAAGAGTTTCAGTAGAAGATAATGACTCACAAGACCATTGCCGTGATCTTTTCCACCATCAGAAGAGCTGGCAAGGGATGCTGAAGCCACGCTGGAGGTAGTATTCTTTGAGGTCCCGTCGGTATCCTTTGCAAGCGAGGTGCGTGGACGTTGTGCTCCCCGAGAAGAAGGATTATGAGCTAATGGTGGTTGCACGACCGGGGTCCTGCGAGTGACCACCATTGTAGTCGTTTTGTGTGTTTAAGGAGATGATATAGAAAACTAGGAAGGCTTCAAGTAAAAGTCAGACGGAGGAGGAGGAGGACATCAAGGCCGTGTCGATTGCCAGGTTATACCGAGTTCAAGTTGTTGATGTTCTCTTTGTCGCTCGTGCCTCGGTAGCACAGCCACATAATGATATAAGCGAAACATTACCGTAAACGGATGATCATGCATTACGTAACCAAATAAATATACCGAGATTGCTCTCTTGTTTCCGAATCTTTCACCTTCTCCTTGTCGCCGTCGTCGTCGAGGACAACGTCTGCCTGTCGATGAGTTATTGAGCCATCATGCTCAATCGACAGTCCGTCAGGGTGACTTATGCCCACAAAAAGAAACGTGTCAAGAATGCGACCAAGAAGTTGTTGTCGTCCCCACTGGAGGTCCTCCCACCGGAAATTGACGACCTCACACGTACGCAGATGGCCCGTCGCATGCTCAAACGGTCCCGTCGTGTTGCACTCGCCGAACAGTTGGAAGACAAGAACGTCGAGCATATAAGAGAGCACCTTGCGAAGAGGATAAAACACAATCAAGCGCACATCTCGAATGTTGAGCCCTCCGATATACCCCCGCAGGATGATATCACGTTCCAAACACCTTTTCCTTCATCTCACTCAGTACACGAGTCGGCCGTCGCAAAGCTACTGGTACCAGAACAACTGTCGCCCGTTCCTGCTACTAAGCGCATCGTGTCTCGTACCAGTTCCAGGAACCTCAAAGAAAATAGTACCCACTCTCAAACTCTCGCATCGCCGTTCAGTAGCCGTCCGGGTTCAGCCGCTTCCTCTCCCAAACATAAAGGCAGAGGACGATCCTCCCGTCGAGCTTTGCGTAGCTCTCTACATGTGAAATCGCAGACCCTCTCAGGAATCTTCAAAGAAAATTCTCATCAGATCTCCCGGAAAAATTCTACCCTGTCGCTCAAAGACACGAACAGGAAACCTCGTGCCAAGTATATCAAACACCACCGTTATCCATCGAGCCCGTCGACTTCGTATATGCGCTCTCAGTTTGTACAGGAAGATTGGATTGCACCTCATATAGCGCTTTCTCGCACTTTTGATGGTTACGATGCGATTCCTTCGCCTGAAGGCTCTGTTCATAGTGATGTGTCATTCTATGCGGGTCAACCACAATCTTACTCGACTCCGGCCACATCCCGACTACGAAAAGCACCTGACCTCCGTGGGCGCGAAACCACGACCGATGGATCCTTTCCTTTCTCTTTGCCCAAGGATTCCCCGGAGGTTGGCAGTCTCGACATCGAAATGATGGATGGTACAGTACCTCCACGCCGGCAGACTATTCACCTATCCAAGAACAGCATCTTCTCATCTTCTGGCGAGTTCACGATAGGGACACACTCTGAAATGAACAAGGATACAGTAATTATTGGCGGGAACGACATCACCGAACGGGTCCAAATTTCTGCTCGTCACGAAACAGCTGCCAGGTCACGAGCGGGTCATACCCTAGCTGGATCGTTTGTTGCCGAGTATGATATTCCCCTTTCTGACATGGCCTGCTCCCCGGCGTCGACTGCAGCCACCAAAATGCTCGATCCAGAGGGCGTACCTAAGCTATCTGTCGGGGAACGATCATTCGCCTTGCCTGGAACTAGTCCTGCGCATGGCGGAACCCTCATCATTCGTACGCGTAGGAGGCCTGTCACGCCGACTTCACCGACCTCGCAAGGCAAGACAACCGCGCCTTGTCCTCCTTCAAGCCCAGCATCAGATTTGGCGCAAGATTTCGGATCGATGAACATCCGTGGTATGTCTCCTGAGTAATACATCTGTTTGATCGTCATAGGTTACTTTTATGCATCATCTATTGGTCTCGCCTCGCCAAATGCACACGTTCTCATAATTGCCGCATCCCTGAATATCTGGTCTTATTGACTCTATTTGGGGCAGGTGATTTGGACACGCACTCGGACGGAGAAACACACGGCGTATCTGCTCCTATCGCTCGTCTAACTCGAGCGCATTCTCTGCAGAACACCCTCCCCGTCGCTGAATCTGCCACAAAGAAGTCTGTCAAACGAATGCCTACTCGGAACCGTGCGAGCACCATTCGTGCATCTGATTTTTTCAAACTTGGACCTGGCGTTTCCTCGTCGAGCGGTGCACCTGGCTTGACTGGTTCTTCACTCTCCAACGTGCGACGCACCCGTTCTGGAACCGTCGTTGGCCCGGACTCGAAACTTGCGACCAAGGGTGCGGGGACCAAGGGTGCACCCACCACCGTGCTCGCCGCTGTCCAATCCTCTGAAACTGAGTCGGACGACGAGTTGCTGTTGAAATCTCCTTGGATCGACGACCTGGAGTACCTCGGTCTTGCGGTGCCGTTGGACAAGTCCGCCGACACGGACGAGCTGAACCTGAATCTGGGCGGACTCTGGTCTGGTCTTCCACGCCGACTGGGGTTGAGGAGGCGATAAGTCGGTGAGAACGAACCGAGTATTATCATGATTGTTATTGTTTCCTTCTTTTCTGGCATTTGTTTGTGTTTGCAGTAACCGGCCCTGCAATGTTGTTCGATGCATTGTTCTCGCTTTCTTGTCGCATGGACGATAGCTTGCTGTATTTCGTGATCGTGTCCTTTCCTCAAGGCTCGTCGGACGCTCTGTATCATTCTCACTGTAACAGTATGTCCCTTGCATTCGTCCCGTTCTCGTCATCTTCTGTTTTCTTGCCCACTTGCCAGGTCTTTTACATTCGGAAAAGATGTACCGTAGCAGTATCTTCCAAGCTTGTGCATACAAATTCATTCTGGAATGATGCCAATATTGTGGGATGAACATACAACATGATCCCCACAGGCAGAGACCTCATACGATGCATGATCTTACACGATACACCAAGAGGGAAAGAAAGTAAAGGTAAAAAGGAGAGGTAACACAAAACACAGGTTACAAGCGTCGAGGTATTAGAGTACACACGCAATGAAATGAAATGGAAAATGGAAAATGGAAAATGGAAAAGAAACAGCCAAGCAACTCTTACATACGCTACAAATCTAACCATCACAGGCGAGAGAAAGGAGCAACGACATACAAGTATAGAGATATATCAGCCCATGGTGATGGGAGGAAAGTGATTGTGACATGTAGACGGACGACGGGCTAGGTGCGTCCGCGTACGACGAGCCCGCCGTCCCAGACGCCGACGTTCCACCCGTCCTGCACGAGTGCGTTCCGAACCGCCGGTTTGAGCACCCCGACGCCATTGGCAGAGTGTGTCCCGCGGCCGGTGATGATCCTCATCGGGTCCGCTAAGGGCAACAGCCAAAAAAGAAAAAGAAGCAACGAAACGAGAAAAGGAAAGGGATGAGAGCGGGCACGAAACGCATGACGGACGGGGACAAGGGACAAAGGACGTACCGGCGGAACACCTCTCGTGCTCGAGAATCTCCTTGACGATGATGACCGCCTCGGAGATCGAGGTACCATGCAAATCGACGGTGCGACGGTCTGCAGCGCCACCCGACCTGCGTTCAATCGTCAAGGGGTCGAGGCAGCATTCAGCACACGAGCCGCATATAGGTAGAGGGAGAAACGCCTCGAAAAAAAAGGAGGACGAGGAACAACGTACCGTTTCGACTCGACCATGATTCGCGCTTCGTTGAGCGCCTCGCGTCGCGCCAGTTCTTGAAACTCGCGCGCCTGGTCGCGGGTTAGCCGTCGTTGATTCACCAAAGAGGCGCAGTGCGCGTACCCGCTCTGCAAAATACAGCGCGACCTCCCCCCCGCGCGTTTTTGCGTTCCCCCTGTTCCACGCCTTGGACGCCTCTCGCAGTAGTTCGTCCCGCTTTTTCAAACTCGCCGTCATGCGCTGCTTCAGATCGGGTCGCATGAGCTCGCCCACGTCGCCCTTGCCGCCCTTTCCCAACTCGTTTCCCGTGCCTCGGATCTTGCTCGCCCCCGCTGAACGTCGACTCCGATTGGTGCTGTCGTACGCGGGGATGTGCACTGCGAGTGGGTGTGGGCCTTTGAGCGGCTTTAGTGGCACCGTTTGCCACTGGGACGCCTCTTGCGTGTTGGTCGTGATCGGGGACATCCCCGAGGGAGAGGAAAAACTCTTCCGTTTTGACGTCGGCGGGGGTTGTACGGGCGGTGGACCGCTCGGGAGTTGACGTGTTGCCCCACTGGTACTGCTGCTTCGAGCGCGACTTGCGGACAGCGGTGGAGGTGACGTGGTGGATGGGGAAATCCAGGCGGAGGGACGGCTGGGCGAAAGGGGGAATTGAGGGCTGTGGTAAATGCCCAAGGCAAGAGACCCGGATTCGAGGTCGAGATCGAGGTCGAGGAGGAGCCATACAATGTCGATCGCGTCGTCTCCGCGGCCACGAGTGGCACGGAGAGCAAGGAGAGCATCGGTGTAGAGAGTGGAACGTTGTTCCGAATCGAGGGAAGAATAGGTGGGGAAATCGCGGAGGACGTCGAGCATGGTGAAGAGGGTGGCCGTGTCGGAGGTCTCGGAGGGGGATTTATTCTTTTGGGAGCCTACGATGGAAGAAAGCGCGGCGCGGAGGGCTCTTGCAGGGGACGCATAGCTTGGTGAGTGGAAGTGGGACTGGAAGAAGGACGCAGGGTGGGGTGGGAGGAGCGTGGCGAGGTGCTCTGAAAGGGATGAGAGCTGTGTCCATGGGTCGGGTGCCGGTGTCACGACGGGGGCAGGGGGCGGTAGATGCTGCTTTTGGCGGATATCGACGAGGGTAATGGTCTTGCCGCGGAGGGGTTTCTTTGCGGGCTTTCCGTTGGTGGTGGGTTTCTTCTTCAGTTCGACATGTTTCCAGAGGAGATCATCGGGGGACCGGGCTTCGTCGTCGCTGAGGGCATCCAAGCCCCGTTCTTCGAGTTCACGGATGAATTCGCTGGTCAGTATGCCTTCCACGACGGACTCCATGTCGACATCGCCGTCATCACCTGTATCCGCATCGCTAAGCGCGCGTCTAAGCCGCGAATGTGGTATATGGGGCAATGCGGCACGGAGGAAGCCCAAAGGCGAGCTGAAAGATTGATGTGAGATGGCGGACGAATCAGAAGCGGTGGAGGAAGCGGTTGTTTCGGCGCAGAAATCGGGGCTGCTGTTGGAGTCATCAGTGGTGATGCAGAGGGAGGCGAGGCTGGCGGTGTCGAGTTCGTGGGCGAGTTCATGCTCGTATTGTGCTGTTGCCTGGTATGCGAGTTCCTTGAGCGTCGTGCGGAGTGCGTCGACCTCGTCTGGCGGTGGTGAGGCCGTGCTGGAGTCCAAATCCGCGACAAGGGCGGCGAGGAGGGACGTGTCCAGTGGTGGACAAAATTCTGACTACCACAACATGAACATTTACTTGTATTTTCATGGTTTTTCGTACCTTGAGAGTGTCGTAGAGCGATACCATCTTGCAGGCTGGTTTGAGGAGGCTCGAGGAGGAGGAGGAGGAGGAGGAGGCGTCATGTGACCATATGAGGGTAAGTGCCCTCTTGGCTCAAAGTACTTCTCGCTTCGCTTACTCCACTCAAATAGTAGTACAACTTGGTAGCCATGTTCTTCTACCTCTCCCTCCTCACCGCCCTTGCATTACTGGTAATGCGTAAGTATCCCCTCCGCAGCACCCCGCTCATATTAATACCCCTCTCTCATGATCAGTGGGATATCACTACCGTACCGCCGTCCTACCCCATGTACCCATGAAGCTCAGGTCCCTGCTCGGCCTCAACCAGTACATCCCTCTGTCCACATTCTCCAGTCAAGCCGAAGCTGGCTTGACATCGGTCATGTTCGACGTCGAGGCCAACATCAACGACGGCGACTCGCGAGCTGGTCTCGACGAGCGAGGTACCCAAGAGGTGCTGGAGATCATGCGGCGAGAGCGTGTCAAGTACGTTGTTCGTCAAGTTGTGTGACAAGCTTGAGGCGATCTGCGTACATCAGTTTTGACCAAGCAAGGTTGATTCGTCACAACCAGATTCTTGCCCGCAACGGTATTGATCCTTCTGGTACAAGTTTCTCATTTACATTCCCTGTTCGTATGTCTGACAATCGACTGCAGGAATGCCACTGGACTCCAAGGCCGTGACACGGTTATGAATGTACAACCTTGTTCTTTGTACTTACTTGCATAATCACCCACGCCCATTTCACTTTCACGCCTTTATTTCGATGGATTGGCCTTTCTCATCTAGTTTAACTTATTTTTCTGATCCTTGGTCTTGCCTGTCCTGTTTTCTTTCCCATCTATGCTCCTCGTTGCACCCGAAATCCGTCGTCCACTTTGATTTTTCACGTAAACCGGAGTGAAACTGAGGAGACTTCTCGCTCTCTGCCTAGTGCTCCATCGCTCCGGTGTGTTACGCGCTCAAATTCGGCCCTGGACAGTTGTCTGCTTATTTCAGAGAGAACCTCGGACAGCGCTTTAATAACATTTGTGATAGTCGTGCCAGTGTACTTGTTACTTCTAGTTTTCAACCATGTCACGGTGCTCTGCCAACCCGTCCGACGACGACGACGACGTGTACATAGAGGTAGACGACATACTTATCATCTCGTACTCACCACCTTCACGCACGCCCTCAGACTAAACCTCGTCGCGCCAAACGCCGCAAAACCAATACCGGCAAGGCTGCCATAGGCAAGAACCGCACCACCCGAGCGTCTACGTCCCTCTCTGCGCTCCTCGACATCTTTCAACAGGGCCTGACCATCTGCACGACACACGGGACCGACCATGACAATACGGACGGGAACGGGAACCAAGACGAAAACGAGAAAAAAAACGAGCACCGTGGGTTCGAGTCGGCGATGGAGGGGCTGCTTTCAGAGTATCTCGGGGCCCGACAAGCGCATTGGGCTCGGTCCTCCAATACCACGTCGTCTGTACGTCCAGCGCCGCCATTCCCGGCGCGGTGGCTTCTTTTCGCATCTGTGCTCACGCTCGTGTCTGGTGTCGCATCAGGACAACAACGGAGACGTAGGCGGGAGAGAAGGCGAGGGTGAACTCGTCCGTCCGCTCTCCCGTTTCGAGGTCGCAAGAATCGTGACGCTGGCGAAACAACGTATGGTCGGCCGTGTGACATCCTTTGCCGAGTGGATCGTGCTGCGAAAGCTGCAGTTGTATCAGGTAGGTATTATTGTGAAAATTGAAAATGAGTCGATCAATACCTTTCATTCATTCTTTCTTTCTTTCTTAAAGGAAAGACGGAGAGCGGGTATAAAGGAGTCGCTTTCACTGGATATCGGCACGTCTACCACGCTGAACCCGCTCGACGTTCTCTCTGTGTCCATTCCGCACCCGGTGCTCGATGCGCTCCGAGCGATTCAAACAACCCGGTACGAACACTCATTCGCAGCACGTGTCTACGGGCACATGCCACAAAAAACACCCGGTTTGATCGCGGTGGACTGGGAGTCGCGTCCGCCATGGGTGCTGCTCATGGATGACATTCACGCTCACTACACGCTTGCACAGTCAGTCGACGTGTTCACACATGCATACGCTCGTATCACCGTGCTAATTCCATCGTTGTCAAGTCCAGAGAGTGATCAACCCGAGAGACCGCGGACACCCATCACTTACGTCTCTCTCCAGCCATCTCACTTACGCCAGGTGCATGACCTCTTGGCACGGGTGTTTTGGGACGGCGTTGATGGTCAGCATGTGTTGCTTCTATTTTGTACGGTCCCGGTCGCTGATCCCATTCCGACGTTAGTCAGCGACGCCTTGGACTATGCGCCAGAACGGTGTACGGTAGTCGCCACGTACGGCCACCTCGTCGTCGGTGCTGCGCTCCTGAGTTCACCTCAGGAAACATATATTACGTACCTGGCTGTTAGAGCCGGTTGGGAGAATGCACAGATAGCAACGTGAGTACCCTTTTTTTTTCGCCGGTCGATGCCGGTGAGCCCTCGGACCTGGCTGGTTCATCTCAGGACCACGTTGTACCACCTCGTCGCGCTTCATCCTCATCGGGATATCACTCTCCACGTTTCTGCCAACAACCCGGCGATGGTGCGTCGTTCACTCGTCCGCCATTATTCATCTCCCTTGCTTGATAGTGACTCGTCCCTCTCGTGCAGTTGCTGTACAACCGATTTGGATTCAAGGCAGAGGAGTATATCGCGGGGTTTTACGAGGCGTATCTAGATTCGCACTCGAGGGTGTCCAAAAATGCATTTCGACTGCGCCTTCGTCGATGATGATCAACACATTCATCAGCTGTAAGCGCGTCGGATCCGCGTGGGGCAAGATCTGCTCAGGGAGAGATTCGGTTGCGCGAGATCCGTTTCGGATTCGGAACCCGCCGATTCTGCGGACGAAGATCGGACACCGGAGGCAGCCGGTGCATTCTGTCATACATATGCATGCGGTACATACTTATGTGCAGCTCCTGAACTGCGCGTCGTCTCCCACCACATGGAGCGTGTCGCATAAGACGCTACCTTTTGTTCGTATCTTTGATGATGCTATGAGTGCCTTGAAACACCGCCCGTCGCTGCGAGGAGCACGGCCAGCAGACCGATACGAATCGCGGTGATCGTTAGTCCATTTTTGACGCACAACTAACCAACGTTGTGTATCATTCAACGCGTGCAGAGAAACAACAATATTCGGGATCAATTCCACTTGTTCAAGATGTTTACATGTCATCTAATGGGATTCACCGTGTACGCGCCCACATAGCTCACAGTATGTTGACCAGCATATATCGTGAGCCTCTGTATCCGCAATGCCCGAGCCCTAGAGACAAACCTGGTCGTGATGTCTGTCTTTGGGATCTGAACGTGAAAATGCAACCATCAACCGTCGCGTCTCTCCACAGGTGCATCTGCCAAGCGGTGACTCACCAGCTCGCGGTCTACAGCTTTGCCGGGGCGACCCCAGGTTCCTCTCCAATCCAGTTATTGATTCAGACCTGGCGGCTGGGAGGAGAGCGTTCCTTGTACTGAGTAACGACGCTACACTGAACTGCATTGTTGCTTACCTGGTTGGGATTCTGTGCGGCGGCCTCCATCAGGGAGTCTATTGCTCTCCCCGCTCTTGCTTTTTCGTGCTGCACTATGGCTTCACCAAGACCACGCTTCTGCGGATTCGGGTTATAACCATTAGCCCGCGCGTCGTTCTCCAAAGTCTGCGCGAGACTGTTTTCTTCGTAGCCCTTCGCGAAGTTCCAAATGCCACGCTTCTGCATACTATCCGGGCTAGCACCCTGCGCCGGATCCGGGTTCTTACGATGTGACAGTGCTATCCCTGCTGCTAATGCCGCTCCTGCCAAAGCCACTTTGTTTCCTGTCGACATCCTTTTATCCCTATTCTCGTCGGTTAGCATCCACCAGAAACCATCGTCATTGGCACATACAAGGAATGCCCTCCCTCGTAATCCCGTTGGAAGATCATGGCAGAGTCGTCGTGGCTGTCATGCTGTCAGCACAGTTCGTTCATTGCCTATTAACTCACTATATGGGAGCGGGAGCGGACATGACCGGGGCGACAATGGCAGCCACGATGAAAGCCACCTCGAATACAGAACAACAACGCATCTTGAAAAATGGTTATAATCGCTAAAGGATTTGATGAATGAAAGCGCTTCAAGTCCGTCAACGGCAAGCAATTGGAAGGTTAAGTATAGAAAAAGGCTGATGGAAAGGAGCCTGTGAGCGGGTGGATGCAGAATATGTGGGTGGATAGACTTACTATCCAGTACCTATGAGTGTAGAAGTGGTATACTGAACCAGAGAGCCAAGGGTTAGTATTTATACGCTCGGGGACTGGGCTCGGGAGGAGACGGAATCACTGCCAGCAAGACAGGGCATGAAACAGTGACTCATGAGCGCTTGAGCAGCCGCATCATGAATCAGTACTCAGTCACAACAGGTGACTGGCTCGCGTATCCAAGTATCAAGATGATTGACGGTTGTAGCCTGTAGGACTCAGTGTAGCAATTGAACGCTTAGTCGGTGACAGCGACTGTTATACATACTATAGTAACCAGATCATCAATCTGCCTATGACAAAACCAGCAATGATTAGTCTGTATCCGATGTGCGTGAGGATTACCGTAGTGTATCCATTTTCCTAGGCCTCCGATGACTTGGACATGTTGGTCGAGATTAGTCTCGTTATGATCTGAGAGACTAAAGGGCTTCTCCTAATCTTCTAGCTCCTTCATTGCCGTCATCTAATGGGATTCCCTGTGTACACTCCTCATACGCAACATTGAACTAGTAAGTAGGAGCCAACTGGAATGTAAGACCGAATTAGTCGTTAGCCTCCGCATCTGCAGCATTCAAGTCAGATAAGATCGTGATGTCCGTGACGTCCGTCCTCTTCGCATCCAAAGTGTCCGGTATGGAACAGACCGACTATCATATCTCCGAGGGTGCATAGACCAAAATGGGTCGTCCGCGAGTCCAAAATGCTACGAGTTCCTTGAAACAGGGTTCTTGTCTGCGAGAAGCGCGGTCCGCGAGCAAACGAGACCGCTACTGACTTGAATTGACGCGGTGATTATCAGTCAATTTTGACGTGCAGCTAATCAAGTGGTGTATCACTCAAAACGTGCAGAAAACGAAACCCTTCGGAATTGATTCCACTTGCCTACAGCCTTCAGAGTACGTCAACTAGTATTAGAGATTAACTTGGTCGTGATGTCTGTCTTCGGGATCTGAATGCGAAACGCACCCATCAACGGGTCGTATCTCTCCAGGGGGTACATCGGCTAAAACGAGTGTCTCACCAATTCGTGGTCTGCAGCCTTACTGCGGCGAGAGTCTGGGCGACCCCAAGTCCTTCCCCAAATTTCAGTATCCAATCATTGCCCTCTCCGCAAGGTCGCTGAGATCGCGCTCCTTGAAGCCTCCAAATGATTCTTGAAGCCCTTGTCTCAATAGTGCATGCTGCTCCGGCGACAGGCAAGCTAGCGAGGATGTCCAGTCGTCCCTCTTCGCAATGCCAATGTGGGGGTCACCGAGATCGCGCATTCTTGGAGCCGTGCGACTGTGACTCCCCGAATTGCAGTAGTGCCTTGTCATGCGCCGTTAGGCAAGATAGCGGCTCGTCCCTCTTCACAAGCGGCTCCTTGGAGGAGAGCTTTCCTCGCCCTGAGTGACGACTTCGCAATGAACAACATTATTGCTTGCCTCGGGAATCTGGATCGAGTTTATGGAGTGCATTGGATGTTCAGGCATGGGATTCTCCCTATCCTCATCGGTTAGCATTCATCAGAAAGCATCATCACTGGCACGTACTGGGGGCGAAATTTGCCCTCGTCTCGAGTCCGTCGGGAAAAATCGGTTCTGTGTCAGGGTATCAGCAGACGGCGGTATGTGCTCGTCGTTCGTCGCCCAGTAACCCACCGTGGGTGCGGGAATAGATATGACCGGGACGACAACGACGGTCATGACGAACTACCGGGAGTGCAGAACTACAACGCATATTGAAAAATGATTATAATCGTCAAAGGATGTTGATAAATGAAAGCATTTTCAGGCCGTCAACGGAAAGCAATCGGAGGACATATGTATATATAAGGCTGACGGAAAGGAGCCTGTGAGCGGGTGGATGCAGAATATGTGGGTGGATAGACTTACTATCCAGTACCTATGAGCGTAGAAGTGGTATACTGAACCAGAGAGTCAAGGGTTAATATTTATACACTCGAGGACTGACCGACTCGGGAAGAGACAGAGCCAGGTACCGTCTACCTGCGCGGGCCACGAAACAGCGACGGTTACTAGCAGAACCGTATCACGGACCTCTCAGGTGATTGATATTTAGTATCAGGATCATTGATGGTTACTTTGTGTGATGACATGAGGTCGGCCTTGGTCTCCGTTTTTGGTGCTGAATTCCTGTTATGGAGCAGTTTTCGCCCTGCTTTTTCAAACCCTGTCCGTGATCCAACTCATCCGAGGCAAGGCGAGACGTGAGTTAGAGTCAGATGACACAATCAATCGAATGAAGGGTCGTCACAACAAAGTGCGTAGAAACCAATGACTCTCGGATACGTGCTAGATAGATGTTGGGTGCAGCAGGTACTATGGGTCACGTGTGACGCCACTTTGCGGATCATGATGCGCTGGGTCAAACTATCGGGCCATTTTGTTGAGTTCTAGTGACTGGCCGAGGCGATATTTGTCGACCGGGCAGTGAGTACTACAGTAGTATCCGTTTATTGATCGCAACGAGCTAATGGTAGTAATGGGGTTCCCCGCGTACGCCCAATCACATATTTGTTGGGCCTTTGTCGTATGTCAGTCACTTTTCATGACATACTGACGGCTCCGAGGCTCTGTCACATCAGGGACGACAATGACACTGCAATATTCACAAGATAGCTCTGCATCGCTGGGCATGAGCAGCAGCTAGCCCAGGCATGATGAAACTTGAGTGTTGAGCTCCAAACCCGAGTGCGTGCTCTCGCTGGGCAGGCATAAGTTCCTGTTAATGGACAAGTTTTATTCCCGTGATGGATGTAAACGTCACTGCCTCAAGGCGTCCCAGAATCTCCTCAGTGTGGGCTGAGTCGTGTTGGTTGATCGGACACACCATCAATGATATATCTCTAGGCTGCTCGACACGCAAAGTGACGTCCTCAAATCCTCAGTATAGTGACTACTCAGACCTCGTAGGGCCACCTTGCCAGACGAGGTCGAAGGGAGAAACTGCGATTCAAAGAACATCTCAAGGGTGCTAAAGTTGTTTGATTGCGTCAATTCCCTTCGTTCTCCACTTAATTGATGTGATGCCCGAGGATATACTCGCAGAACACATGCCTCAATATCAGAAAGGATCTCCTGCTGGGCAGATTCAGAAGGGCCGACGCCTCGTGACGGCTGCTGTTTCCCTGCAAGATGACGAGATCAGTTTATCTATTGTGGCACACTGGCGAGGTTGTTGTGGAACGAGAGCATGACAGTCACCAAGATGTGATCAAATGACTTCTGAACGTTGCCATATGCTAAGTTCAGGTAGCGTGCAATTGAGAAAGGGAAAAGAGTACTACCAATGTCTCGAAGTTATGAGAGCTGTATGATGACTATTCTTCAGGCCTGAACTTTTAGCAAGGAGTCAGGGTTTAGCATTCATAATGGGAAGGGTATATAACTGCCAGTGCCTACCTGACACGGGCCATGAAAACCATCACGTATCCCTCATCTATGGTAGATAACAAGCAAACTTTGTTCCAATGCTTTCATAGGTTAAAGCGCCAAAGTCACAAAGTTCTCGATACATCGGAACCGAACCACACGCCAAATATTGTTACAAACTGACCTATAGCTAGTAAACATATATCGTGAAATGAAAGGCACAGAAGACATTCAGTCTAAAAAGAACACGGGGTAACTAAGTAATTCATACCAAGTCATGTCTGTTGGAATGTAGCGACACGACAGCGCAATTGCAGCAAAAACATCAAGTTATAAAAAAGGGAAAAGATACAACCACCAATACGACACAAAACGGTATCAACAATTGTACCATCGCTGCAAGTATCTTGCACGAGCGCGTTCCATCGACTCGCGAAGCTCGGAACTTTGCCATGCACTCTCGTCCTCTTTGAAGCTCGAAACGATGGGTGCAAATACGTCTGATTCGACCGATGTTCCGCGTGCGATACGGCGAGGTGTACACGGTACAGCGAGTCCACCACGTGTTGAACGTCCCGGCGAATGGTGAACCGAGTCTAGCTCAAACTGGTGTTTTCGCGGGGAGGCGCTGCTAGGAGGAGAAATGGGGTATGGAGAGTAAGAAGGTGGGAGGGGAAGATCGCGGGGCCTGTGCGCCCGACGGAGTGACCGAACAGAGCCACGACGGGATATGGACGGACTGGAATGCGATGGAACGAGCCGGTTGTCTGGTTCCTCCTCCCAAGCATCAGAGCCATCGTCAACCTCGTCCTCTTTGGCCTCACTCATAACCACGATTTCGCGACCGAGAGCTTTTTGACCCTCCTGGATGAGATGTGTGATATGGTCGCCGATCCAGTCCATCTCATCCGCCTCGGGTTCAAGATCTTGCTCGGCATTGTCCGCAAGGTGGCTTACGTGAACATAGTCAAGCTCCGATTGGGGTGGCGATGCACTACGAGGAGGGGTGGCAGTTTGTAGCCTTTTACGAGGCTTGCGGGAGTGACGCCCGACAGGGCGTTGTACGGACGATGGTGTGGGATGGGGTTTGCGTGCCTTGAGAGAAGGTGCGGGTTCGATCTGCTTACGGTGTATGACGTGAGATGAGAGTAATGACGAGAGAGAAGAGCCTACTGGTTCTGGAGCGTCAGGAGTCCAGTCGCCACGTTGATAAGGTGGAGGTGGAGGTAGTTGGTCAGGTTGTTTACCCCGGTCCCGCCAGCTAAGGTGACGTTGAACGGATTAAGAAGGGAGTTGAATCAAGTTGAGAACGCACAGTCGATATACAGTGAGACCCACGGCTGTGCCAATCAAGGCAGCGCTCAGCGCAGTAGACACGATCGAACCAGCAAGCGTGCGACGCCGTTTTGCGGGAGGAAGTTCTACATGAATGACGATGAGCAAGTTGCAAGTGAAGAACATGAAGGAGTGGGAGTGAACGCGTGAAAGAGAGAATGGTTGAATTTGCTTAAAAATGGTGGCATGTTTAATGCCCACGTGAGACGTGAAGTGGATTACATACACGAGGGAGATGCGGAGAAGGAGACGGACCTGCGATCATTTCTTCGGCCTCTTGTTCTGGGTCACGATGTGGCATGTCCCTGTACTTTGCAGGGGTATCGAGATAGCCAGAGGTGGATGTTGAAGAGGTGGCGGCGTGGCTCGGTTCTGGTTCGGACGGAATCCAGCCTCTCTTGCGGGCGAGTGGTACTGGGGGGGAGAGGGTGTTCGCGGGAGGGAATCTGGAAGGTGGCAGGGAGACAATCTGACGAGATATGGAACTGCCTTCGATCCGGGATTGCGCCAGAACTGGGCCGGGTTTGGCCAAAAAAGGGTTGTGGAGACCAGGCACGTTGAGTGTGAATGTGAACGGGAATTGCAACATCTTTCGTAGCTTGTTCGTGAAGAAGAAGGAAATGGACAGAGAGTACGAGAACTTGGCTTTTCACCATTCGTGGGAAAGTATTGCTTCCGCGAACAACTATATTGATATCACTACACGTACATTCAGTGCCAGGGTTACGCGGGAATCGATCTGGTGCAAACCAGAAAACACACAATCATCATGATACTCCGACCCCCCGTGCCAGCCGGCCTCAGCTACAAGGATGCAAGGTAGGCATCGTGCGAAAATTGCGGCGCCAACGTCCTATTACTGCCAAGTACGCTGCTGATCACCACAGGATCGCACAAACCTCACGAGAAAAATGAAGCCCTGCAAGCTCAAAACGTAGCATCATTAATACCAGCAGAACAAGAACGAATGTATGAATCACCCACCAACAACGACTAACCATTCCAGATACACCCTTTACTACAGTCCTCTTATCAGCCGCGTCTGGGCTCCCGGTACTTGGGGTGTGCGTTCGCAACGTGGGTGGCGACAAGCATCCGGCCACGTCAAAATTAATTACTCTCTCCGTTTACAGTCTCATAAATGCCTTTGTGTCTCCACCCTTCATCTCTTGTGCTACATGAATTGGTCGGTACCCATTCTCTGATTCTCTGATCGAAGACGTGACAACAGACCATCGAGATAGTTTGACTCTCCCACCCTGCTTTGATCCACGGAACATCCTCGTGCGCCAAGGTCAAGCAAGTACCGCAGTAATCCTGAACGTATAGGCCCTGCAGTTCCGCGTGGGCCTTGGATAAAAGATGAGACTTCTATACCTTGGTAGTTCAAGACAGCGGAATTCCTACAGCAATGTCGAATTTCTCTGAAGAGCAAGGTTCATCCAACGGTCACGTCCCCGCCAAGATATCTGTTCAGAAATATTATTGCCGAGCCCTAGATGGACATCCTCAGGATTTTGTAGGAACGCAAGTCAACCAGTGTACCATCCCACCTGGCAAATTTTCAGTCGACTCGCTTATTGACTCTCCACAGATCGCCCCTGGTAAATCACGCCGTCTTTAATCTGCCAACCAAACATTGACAGCCCTGATCTAGAGTTTTCTTGCGGCGTGCTGAGTTGTCAGCAGCTACTTATCCCCCGCCCGTCGGACTGCGAAAGCGCATCACTCACTGGGGCTGGCACCATCCCTCATGCCACCCACATCACACTACGACGTACTCATGCCATCCAGAAAGCAAACTCCCGTGCACCTATATCCCAACCATTAACTCGACCCTTTGTTGCTGGCTCACAGAATACATCCTACCCTTTCGATCTCAACGGCTCAGTACGGGCTGAATACTTCGAATGCGATCGGTCTGACGGTAGCAGACCACATGGTGCAGCTGCAGAACGTCCTGGAGGCGCGACCGTGTTAGGTCCAATGCGGAGTCGTGCCCGGAATGATCCTCTGCTTAGCCCGGGTATACTGCAGGATGCAGATTTACTCTTGTCCGTGTCCCCCAATATTCTGGACGAGGAGGTTCTCTACAATCGAATTTGGACATCACAGGTATGCTATCTTTTTAACGGTGTCTTTGTGCTCACCACTCCCACAAGGATATCATAATGTTCAACGGAATTCTTATTGATGAGTCAGAGATTACATGTCTTTGGGTGGGGCGGAGGACAACGTGTAACGATAGAGTCAAGATTAAAGACATGAAGACCCACCTAAACCATAAACACGGTGTCAAGTCCGGCTTACGGCCGTACAAGTCAAGGCACAAGTGCTTCTGGCAACATTGCTCCGTATCCCATTCGATGAAACGGTCGAGCCTCGAAAGGCATATCCAAGAACGCCATTGCCCCGTGAAGTGGGCTTGCCCCTTCTGTGACAATACGTTCACAAGAAAATCTACGTTATTGAGACATTTAGAGCGGTGTCCAGGGGATTACAAGTCACACGTGGAGCCACAGCGTTTACTGGTGTCCGGACAGTGACGGGGAGCCACATGCACAGGGTCACCACCGTCATCTTCCTTGCACGCCTACCAGCCTCGTGGCTACTACCCTATCATTTCCACTCTTTCCTCGTATTTTCAAGCTTTCTATCCATCATGTTGGTATCTCCCAAATCTTTTGATGCTCCTCCACAATGCACCGTTGCTGTATACATTTTAGCATCTTTCTCGTACTTTCACCGTTCGCCATGCCACGGAAGAAGGTGGGTTGTTGGGCATCGGAAAACCTTTTCGTCGTCATACATCGCACATGGAACGGCGGAACTTGAATCCGGTAGGCCATAACTACAGCCTGAGCTGACTCATCGGAAGCTGTAGAGGAGAATTCAAGTTGATTCTCGAATAAACAAATGTTCATCCATTCCTCTCTAGGTCCCTTTGCATGCGTAACTGCGAGGCGATTGATGCGTTTACCACTGGCATTGCGTTCATTTACCTTGTGGTGTTCTCGGTGCATCCATGCCATCCACAGCGTCGGCGAGGGCGATGCACGGTATCGATTTTGTGAACATACTATGGTTTGGGTGTTCATGCATTCATTCCCCTGCCTGACCGACTCCCTACTGGCCCGGAATATTCAAGTTATTGCATCCACGAGCTCATTCCTTGCCAGACCAGTTTTATGGCGCAAAGCTTCCAAGTCAGCCAAAAAAAGAGCATCAATATGACTCTATGGGACTCGGATGTACAGTGACTATAAAGCTTTGTGATGCCCTATTGGGGAAAGAAGCTCCATACATGTACAGCATACTAGTTGAACAGCAAGGCCTCGAGCGCTCGCTGCCTTGGCAGGCACAGGGGTCACAGACAAGGGATGCTTTTTTCAATCTAAATCCCATACTAACGCTGGTTGCTCGCAGCATCTTGGAAGCGGTCAGATGTGTTCGCTGAGGTAATTTCGGATCAAGACTGGTTTTTCCAAACGCAATATCTTCTGACGCCATCCACAGGAGAACGATCCCACTCATAATTCTCTTGATGGCCTGGATTTGTTATATCACTTGCCAGGTGGGAACAACCAATGACTGACTGATGGCGGTCCCCGTTGCATGGTTTCGATCTCTATCTTCGCTTGCGGTGGGTCTCTTCCCAAACCCCTTCCTTACGCAAAACCTCATGCATATGTCCTGTGCAGTCGATCAGTACACTGGCAATCCATGCGGTTTCCCTACTTCAAGTCGCTGATCATTGCTACCTCATGCCACAGACCTGTGGGTCATTATTTCCCCCATCGTCCACGCCAACTTTCATCCCTTCATTTCTAAATCATCTCCATTTATGATCTTGCATTCTTCATCCCTCAAGACATCCACGGCAAAGGCACATGTTTAAAACATACTTTTCCCCCCAGGATGCTTTCAATGTGACAGCTTATAATTTAGGGTTTTTTTGGGTTATCAAATTAGCGCCTCAGTCTCACTGGCACAAAGTATGGGAGCGGTGCCTCCAAACCCAATTGGATGAGCCGATGTTCTATCATCTAGGCTCTGTTTGCGCATCGGAGCCATGAGGGGTCGTCGTTATCGACTCATTTGCCCGGCGATCTGGACAGACAACGCGTACATCAGGCGTCCATGACCCATGCCACATTGCATTATGCATATGGATCAATGGTTTCATGAGCCACCGCAAGATCACCGCATGCTCTCTCGTCTGTCGGTGCATTCTCTTTCTGAACACCAACACGTTTTGGAGTCGAACCTCCGATCAATTTCTGAACACAGGCAACCGACGATCGCATCGCTGATTTCACCCAGAGTCGAGGGTCATCATATATTCTGAACTCAAAGACTGAAGTAGATTTGATCCCAACGACATCTCCGTGTATGTCTAAAACCGGAAACGTGCAATCACTCCGCTCCTTTTCTCAACTCTACGTCTAGGAATCTCGCATCTCGAGACAGTATGTTAGCCATGGGGTATTCTTCGCTATGTGGTGATTCCGAACGCCAAGATACGAAGGGGCCCCTGGCAGTATCCAAGTTTACCATCCGTGAGCGCTTAGTCGCAGCCTCGAACTCGCTTCCAACTGTTTACTGCTTCGGTTGGTCGGTCGACCACAACAATACTGATCCCGGCACCTACAAGCGACGACACTGGATGTGCTGTGAGTTTGCGCTGTAAGTTTTATAAACCGAGTTTACCAGAGTGATGGTTTCACTGTTCGAACATGGCCACTCAGAATGATGCTGTTGATCCAAAGTTTTATACCCATCAGGTAGGCAAGACAAAAACCGCAAGGATTACTAGCATGCTGACCAATGCGGATAGCTGCGATTCCCATATATGGAACGAGCGTCGAAACCTGGATTCGACGATTCGTTGGAAGAGACTTTCAGGGTCGAAATCAAAGTAGGTAAGTAGGATCTGTGATCAGAAAATAGCTTGAAACAAATAAGCGATATCCCTGAGGGATCTTGATTTAAGTCACTGGATTGCATCACATGCATCACAGGTAGTGTCATGGGGAAGACCAGAAGCCAGACCCGTTCACCGATCAACTCTGGAAACGTCTGAAAAGGATAGTTAAGTAACCACTAGTCAGGTTTCATGGATATCAAGTGCTGTGGAAAACAAGTGAATATTCACTAAAGAAAAACAAAACAGATTGCAGTATTAATGCTAGGACCCATCTTGTGACAACGGATGCGCTGTTCATAGCTTGCCATCTCTTCCGATTAATATTCCTTCCGATGCGTCAACGTCCGACGATACTAGTAAATTGCCTTAAAACGTGCTGCCCTCTGGTGGTTGGGGCAACTTTCTGTTGTTGAAAGACCCCATCTCCCTAACATGAGAGTATGAGACATCTGAAACGAGATGCAGGAGAATGTCTCGCCTCCTTATACCAACTAGAATAGTCTCTATGCTACTGTCCCTTCCCCACTGAGCAAGGACGCTGAGTTTGGCAGGATCAACCTTGCCATCGGTCTGATTGACGAAAGGAAGATTAACACGGGACAGGAACTGCACGGTGGGTGGCTTTTCAGGGTACGAATCGCCACAGTGAATCTTGAGACTGTAGATGCGGTTCTCGTGTACGGTCTGTGGCGCACGATCAACCAGCGATATCGTGGAATCGGAGGGTGCCTTTGGACGGGGACTTACGTGACCAGGGCCAATGATGGTTCCATTCCAGTTACTCATCATGATATCCTCGCTATCCTCCAAACCATACGAGCAAGAACCATCGCCGATGCCCTTCTCGCCCTTCTCTAGTTCTTCGAGAAGGCGGAAATTCCGTGGAACTGGGTATACGTGCATTAGTGCGATGCGTCTAATTCAGTGTGGAACATTATGTACTCTTAGCCATGATGTGTGAGGTAAACAAGTGGTGAAGTGGAGAAAAGACCTTGGATGGGAATGTTTGTGAGTGGTGGCTCGGGCCAATCAGGGCACATGGATATCGACACTGCCTCACGCAGTGACTATATACTACAGGACCTCAAGATCTCCATCACCTTCTACGACTACAACAGCAACGGGTTAAACAGCCTCTGCAATGTTTAGAGCTGGCCAGCCAAATCCTTACGATGATATAGTCGGTGCGTTATCATCATCCTGCGTAGAGCTCTAGAGCTAAGTATGCAATTGGCCGTGTATCATATATATAGTCAAAGCTACAGACGAGAACTTGACCAGTGAGAATTGGGAGGTCGTCCTCAACCTGTGTGACAAAGTACAAGAAGAGCGTGAACCAGGGTATCCGCTTCGCTCCCACTATCCAACCCGCTGCCCTAACATTCTGTTCCTACAGGGCCCGCGGTGTCATCGCCTCGGTCATCAAACGCCTCGCACACCGAAGTCCAAATGTCCAGCTCTACTCACTCTCCCTTGCAGAATCTTTGTCCAAGAACTGCGGGGTCGATCTTCATCGCGAATTAGCTTCACGCGCGTTCACTCAAGCTCTTGAGAAGCTCGTCACCGATCGGGTGCGTACTCTCAGGGTTCAATCCAGGGAGTATGCATTCATGATATGTTCACTCCAGACCACCCATGACAAGGTTCGCAAAAGAGCTTTGAATTTGATCGCCGTGTGGACGGCCGAGTTCGAAAAGGACCCTTCTCTTGGCGTTATGGAAGAGTGTTACAACAATCTGAAAACAAAGAGTGGGGCTTCCTCCGTCAGCTTTCCGTCAGTTACTGACCTATACCAAAGATTATAAATTTCAGCCCCCAGATGAACCTGCTCCGCCTGCTGTCGACGATGAAGTACGACGGAGGGAGGAGGAGGAACTTCAACGTGTCCTGGAGATGTCCATGCATGACAAGGGTGGCAGAACTGGGTATACCGAATACCCGGCACAGTCAAGGAGTGCAAGTGGATCGGGCTCCGGCTTGGGTGCTGGTCCCAGTACTAGCAACGTTGCAGGACCCACTCATCCATCGGGCTATGTACCCGCACAGACCACGCAGAGAGCCGCAGCATCGTCTACTTCGTCATTACCTTCGCAATCAGTCGCCATCCCCGCACCCGCGTCCACTCCGCTAATTACTCGTGTCAAGGCTTTGCATACCTTTGAACCCACTGAACCGGGGGAACTCGCGTTTGAAAAGGGTGACATCATAAAGGTTGTTGACCGCGGTTACAAAGATTGGTGGCGCGGTCAGCTGAGGGGAAGGACTGGGATCTTCCCCGTCAACTATGTTGTCAGTGTCTGCTTTGCTTGGTTGTTACTTCTCATCCGATCGAACCTTACAGGAACCGTTACCGGAGCCAACCGCAACAGACCTTGCGAGAGAGGCAGAGCAAGAAGCAGCTGTATTTGCGCAGGCTGCAAATGTCGACAGATTATTGACAATGCTTCGTGCCATAGACGCTTCTGGGGAAAACCTTGCGGATAATGAGGAGATTCAGGTTCGAAAGTCTTCCCATTCTCCATGTGTGGTAACCTTACGCTATCTTGACAGGAACTATATCGTTCTTGCATGACCCTCCGTCCTAAGATCGTCAAGCTCATCGACAAATACAGCCAAAAACGAGGTGCGCACCCTTGATATTCTCTTAAGGATATGCTGCGAGCCTAGTTCAGCCGATCTTGTATCAATGAATGAAAGCTTCGTCAAGGCACGGGTCATCTTCGATCGCATGATGGAAGACAGTCTTGCGAGACATGCCGGAAGTACGTAGATCAGTCCTCATTCATTCAGTTTGTGACTTACGTCCAGATAGTGTACGAGGTTGCCCCACGTCCAGACTATAGTCATGGACAAGCGCCCTACGTCCGTCAGGAGTATGGTCCTCAGCCCCCCTACGGTTATCCTACTGTCACACCTGGCTTTGACCAGAAATCTCCTCAGCAACAGTCTCCTTATGCGTATGTTGCCCCGACTGGCTACCCAGAGAGCTCGTTTCCTCAGCAGCATGGTGATCCTGGTTATGGTGCTGGACAAGGATACATACCTGCGACTACTCAACCATACGGTGTATCTATCCCGCACCCTGCACAATCCCCTTACCCACAGCAGCAGCAACAGCCACAACCTCAGCCGCAATCTCAATCACAGCTTCAACCCCAGCCTCAACCTCAACCGCAGCAGCAGTATCATACCCCGCCAAGTGAAGTCAAACAAGTAGCTGAACCTCAGGTGCAAATTCAACCCAGTCCGGTCCAGTCCGGTCCACCGTATGTGTATGATCCCCAAACTACGTACGTGGATCCAAACGTTCAAGCGTGGGCGCAATACTACGCCCAGGGAGGCAAAGACCCTGCTGGAGCTGTTTATTTCTTCTCAGTACCAGGGGTGACAGATGCTCCTCCGGATGCCTCATCACAAGTATCGGTTCATCATCCAGAACACGGCGTTCAGCCCCAAGGGCAGTCGCTTTCACCAACGCAAACTGTCCCTCAACCCCAAGTAACATATCAGCCAAACGGTACAGGCCAACCATCCTACCTCCCGCCCATTTCTTCCACATCGCAACCTCAGGGATCGTATGGGTATCACGTTGATTCTCATGGTAGTGCGCATTTATCAGCACAGACCACGGCGGGAGCACTGTATAGCTATCCTTCTGCTCCGCCTGCGGCGCAGTCACCAGGACCTACGTACGGAGGAGGACCGGGCAGTGGGAGTGGACACGGACATGCTCAGTCCCCAGTATACGGTCAAGGATCAGGGTATGACTACGGAGTTGGGGCGCTACAGCATCAGTTTTCGGAGATGGCCGTTGGGTCTGAGACGGGAGCACAACAACACGCATACGCTGTGACTGGAAGCGCCCCATCTTAGATGGAGAAGGGGTCCACGCATCGCAGACAGCAACGCGAACGTAGGGATTATTGTGTAAAATCTTGGCGAAAGGCTTGAATGTATTGTCAAACAAACCCTAACCATAATGCAATTTTTGTTTGACTTGGAACGAGTTGCTCACTTGAAATGGCCCTACCAACTCATGGACGTGTTATTCTCAATACCACTGTTGGCGAGATTGATATCGAGTTATGGTCGAAGGTATGCACGAAACTTGCTATGAGACGGCTCTGTGCTCAATTAGTGATGCACCTCAAGGAAACACCGAAAGCGTGCCGGAACTTCATAGCACTCGCGCTCGAGGGTGCGTACAGCAGCTCATTCTACAGCTTGACATTGACCTCGCGATTTCTTGCAGGATACTATGACGGTGTCATTTTTCACAGGTAAGGATCTGTGATCCCAGCACACCGTGCCAATGATCCACGTCTTTCACCGCAACTCAGAGTTGTTCCCGGATTTCTCGTCCAAACTGGAGACAGGACAGGCACTGGTGCAGGCGGAGAGTCTTTCTACGGTGGTACGTGATCCGGACTTCATTTTCGTATTACGCGGAAACACACATACTTGCCGCCTTGGCTCCTAGAACCGTTTGAAGATGAGATTCACCCGCGGTTGCGGTATTCCCATCGTGGCCTCGTGGCGATGGCGAATGGTGGAACTAAAAACTCAAACGATTCCCAGTTCTTTATTACGCTCGGTATGTTTCTGCATTGTGTTCATCATTCTTGGGGTCGAGAGACTGACGAGCGTGGCTCTTGTAACAAGACCGAGCTGATGAGCTACACGGCAAGCATACACTATTTGGGAGGATTGTGGGTGATACACTGTACAGTATGTCCTCGAATACCATTTCCGTAATTCGGTTATTAACATAGCATCACCAAGATGTCTTGAAAATCGGAGAAATGGGTACGTTATTCCTGTTACTTCGTTACATGCGTTCGGACAAGCAACCGTCATAGAGCTCGATAAGAATGAGAGACCAGTCTAGTATGCATATGCTCTGCCGCTCTTTTTAGGTGCCTTTGATGTCAGCTCACATCGATACCATTCAGCCCACCCAAGATCGAATCCATTTCCATCGTCGACAACCCCTTCCCTGATATAATTCCGCGCATCACAGCCGCTGAGAAACGTGCGCAGCAACGTGCGCGTGAAACCGCACACCGTGAACGGGAAGAAGCGGAGCGGCGCAAGGGCGCCAAAAAGTCAGCAACATGGCTTTATTACGGTCATCCAGTAATCGATGTAACTCTTTCTTTCAGGAACGTGAAACTGTTGAGCTTTGGTGACGATGAAGGAATGGAGACCAAAGGTGGGGAATCCTTCGTAGTGAAGAAAAAAGACATAGCACGGCCTGACTGTAAGTATCTTTATTATTGCTCGGTAATGAACTACACCTCTCAACTATTGGATCAACAGTGGTCGACGATCCACGGGCCTTGCCAATATCGATGCCAGATATCTTGAAACCTCCACCCCTAAAAGCTGACAAGGAAGACCAGAGGTCTAGTACGGGGAGCACCCCGGTGCCGCCATTGAAGGTACGTAAGTAATGAGATTCGCTTATGAAAATTTCACAAGGAAACAAAGGAAAAAGACGCGGACGTATCCAAAATCAGGGAAAAGCATGCGCAAGACAAGGCCTCGACCAGGTAACACGGCGTTCCAAGGTTGCTATTTAGTAGTGCTGACCCCGTACGCAGCGGTGCACGACGTTCCGAAATCGAAAAAATGGAAGCAGAAATACGTAGACTCACTCGACGACGTGAGGGTGGTGACGACAGCGACGAAGAGGCTGAGAGAAAGAAGACGAAGACGCAAAAATCATACCTGGCGGAAGAGCTTGCCAAGTACTCCAAGGGGCGTGGGTTGCACAAGAAGGGGAAGGGACGGAAAGATGAAGGGGATGTACTTGCAGCGATGAACAACTTCAGGGGTATGCTGCAAGCTTCATCGACGTCCACGTGGGGCCCAGAAGAGGACGAACGCGAGGTAGATGGAGATGGTGAGGGTGAAGGAGAAACAAAACCTCGAGAAGACGGAGGTATGGAAGTGGATGATGATCGAGGTTTCATGAACCATGCCCTGCACTTTCCAAAGGATGATGGGGAAGAGACAAGAAAAGCGGAGCGAGACTACGAGGTTATTGATCCGAGACAACGAAGTGCAAGGGCACGGGAAGAAGAAAGAGAAAGAAAGCGTGCAGTGAGGGGAAGGGGTCACTCAAGACGGTAGTCGCCTTGTTCAGCCAACTTGCACGAGTGTTGCATGCTTGGAGCTTGCAGTGCACCAAATCTGTCCGAATGGAGTCAATATCATTACAACTAGCCATGCGCACTCCATCGCCATTTCATGGATTCCTGGGCGTCGACCAACGCGTGAAACATACGCACTCCCCGCGGCCTTGCCAGTTGCCGATCTGGGTGGCACTGTTTCCTGCCGTTTCTGGACAATGACTGGCGTCCTGTGGCCGACAATCCTTCCTATTTCTACGAAATGGTTATCATCTTTTTTGCTTGTGTCGCTATTAATTACTTTTCTTATGTACTCGACCTTGTTGTCTCGGCCGCCTTGCTCTTGACATGTTGCCATTGTATTCCGATCATATAGTCAACTCGTTGGTTCATAAACACAAAATAATACGTGAATACGACAAGGGGGAATAGATCAAGCCAAGCTGTCCATGTTGGCGTGTGCGCTTACCAAGTTACCCTCGGAGCACAACTGCCACCCTGTGGAGGGCTCCGCTATTTTCGCCGCAGTCCGGAAACGAACCAAGCTGATTGTCAATGGGAATCGAATCGAGCTATCGCCGATATGAGCGCGGAGTGAACTCTGTGTAATTGAATCTTATGATTTGGATAATGGGCAATAAGTGCTGAACCTTGGAGGATAACGTATCTTGCGCTAGCCCACATTCGCCAGGCAATATATAACATTCTCACTCGAAGACTCTACCAAGAGTTGTGATGAGACGACGATCAGGAAGGACGAATAAAGGTCTTTCCTGTACTAAACCCGATGCTATTCTCGGTTAATCCAGCAAGTGCAATTGTCAGATTATGTATCGCGCATCCCACGGCGGTCTAGACGAATCCGTTAAAATTAGTGTTGGTCGTAATCCATGAGGTTGAAAGACCCTTACTGCCAGTACAGTAGTACCACAGGCAAACTCTGTCTCTGAATGCTAAAGTGCTAGTTATTTGCCGCATTTCCCCTATGAACATTGTCAGAATAAGCATTTTGTGGAGGTGTCATTTGGGTAAGAAAATGGCATACACACTGACCTACGAGGATTTCTGGGAGATCGAATCATGTACTGCAAATTTACCCGTGAAGCAACAAACCTAACGCCACGTGCAAAGCTTATTGCTATCAGAGCGCGCCTCGTTCTCGTGCCAGACAAAGTTCGCGCATGGCTGGAAACATGATGTAAGCGGGGCGAGTTCAAGATACTGGGCCCCCCAATTTAATTACTCACTCGTCGACAACACCCTGAAGGGGTGTGCTAGTAGCTGATACTATCGACGCGCTGGACCCCTATCGGACTACGACCTCAAAAGGATGTTGATCCCAATTCAGAGTTATCCGCAACAGAAAGCAAAGAGTGGTCGCGTTGTCATCGAGTCCGGGTCCGAAAACGCCAGTATCCCCAATCGAGTTGTGTGCAATTTGAAGGGAGGGAGTTGAGGGACACCTACACGCGAAGTGGTTGGAATAGAACCACGAAACTTGGAGCCGTTGTTAACAACTTTCTAGTGATGGACAAGGCGAGGAAAGTACCGCCAGAACGCTGACCTCGCAGACAAAAATTTCGGGGTGAGGCTGTTGAGGGGAGACACGTGAGGACTCCAATCTCCGAACTTCCTCTGAATCAGCTCCACCCAAACCCAACGCACGCCAGGTCAATAGCTGACTAGTATCCGCTCTCTTTGGTCCAAAGTTCGAGAGAATATCCAACTGATTTACAGCGGTCATTTATAGATGTTCGCACACGTTCGAACTTCGAACTGATCTCTGGCAGGCCGGACAAAAAGAAACCGACCGACCACCGATTGTGGGTGGAGCTCGTGAGTCGTGACCATCCTTCGCGGTCAAAACGCAGTGAATTTCTGCTCTGAGTTGTGTTTAGTATGCTGGAATGTTCATCAGACTGAATTGGAACGATTCCATGTACTGATGAGAAACATCCGTAAGTGCCGTCCAGTTTCCCTTTACCCATTTAGGCTAGATGGTGCTCTCACAGATTGATGCAAACTGCCACCCGTACGGCATTTGACGAGAAAAGACGCGCCAAATTTCTGTATGGTGGCAAGGTCCATCCCCAGCACACGGGCTCAGCCATAGCATCTATTGTATATTTGTCAGGTGAAACGAATCTGGTTTATGTCGGCGGGACGAACCTGTTGACAGTCATGTTGTCCAACCTAGGATCACTTGTCGCCCGGTGCTGCTTGAACAAGCAGTTCCGACTGCGTCGCCTGCAGTTTAGGTTGGTGTCTGAGCAATGAGCGTATGCATCGATTGGACATGAGGGAATGAAAAGTCGTTTGAAAAAGCTGACAGGTAGAGCTCACGGATCTGAATCAACCCCTTGATCGATATAGATTTCAGTGTTGGGCTCTGCGTCAGCCAACTATACCATTTTGGGGTCCACCCTGGTCGTCTCAGGACGAGCTGGTTCGGTGAAGACCACCGCGTTCACAGGCGTTTGGTGGTTTTTGGCCGTCGCAGCAAATTGGTCAAATAGTAGCCCGTTGTGCCAGGAAGATGGAGTGCAAATAAGGTTGGTCAGGGCGCTTAACTGGTATTGGGCGGGCTGCTGCCATCTCTTTCTCCACCACCAACGTCTTCCAACTCCATGCTCCATATCGTCAAATTTCCTGCTCCTTCAAGACACAACAAAATGGCCCTCGGTCAACAAACCCTCCGACAAGGGCGCCATTGCCAATGATCCGGTGCGCAGTTCTGCGAACCAGAGCTCCAACATACAACGATTACTGTATGTCTTCGAGGGATTGATGGAGGGTTGGCATCGCCGGCGTGACGCCCTTCCATCGCCAAGGCAGCTCCTCAAAAGGTTGGCGCGTATGGGCCAGGTAGTCTTCATCCTATATAAAATGCCTGACGAGAAACCTTATCCGACATCGTAAAACAGAGTCTTATAGCATTGATCATGGATGACTTGAACGGACAATATCAAGAGTGGACGTTGGCGGTATGGTTTTTGTTTTGTTTTTTCTCTCTACTCCATGCTAAATTCCTCAAAGGACATGATCACTTTCAACAAGAATGTCATTGACGAAAAGGTGGTCTACTGTCAGTGGATTGTCCAGGGATCGCCCTGTGACAACCGTGTAAAGGGCGGGGACTTAACGACGCACCTACACGAAACACACGGAATCACGTCCGACTTACACCTATATAGGTGTCGTTGGAACGGATGTGCTACCAGTCGAGAAATGAGAAGGTCCAGTCTCGAAAGGCACATGAAGGAACAGCATATCCCTGTCAGATGGGCCTGCCCACATCCGCACTGTGAGCAGACCTTCACGAGGGAGAGTACCTTGATGGACCATATCGGACGGTCCCATGATGTACATGAATAATTCTCGTAAGGCATCCCTATCCATGTATACAATGGATTACTTAATTGCTACGTCGAACTCCAGGTTTTTAAGTTGTATTCTTCTGGATCGCGTCAAGCATAATAGCCTTCGGGCCACACGCCCCTTGTAACGATCCTCATAACTATCCAGTACCTATTTCCGCATAGCCTGCTCTCAGCTTGCTAATTCTCGACATATCATTCAACCCTATCATGCATGTTCACCATGATACTATATGGCGCTCTAGGTTGTTGAGGTATGATAATTGATGACTGTTTTAAATTCAAGTTCGGCTTCCGCGACGATCGCAGCTCATCGCATTCACTTCAGTTCATTCCAGAGCGTAAGGATATACAGACTGGTTGACTACTTATGCAATATGGCTACAGGTGCAGACATGGCAAGCAAGATGGAGTGGTGGCTCCAAATTGCGAGTGCAGTTGCGGGAAACCAACGGCTTTCCCACGGTTCCCCTTGGCAGGCTACCAATCAATCGCAAGCCAACATTGATGTTGGAGGACCCGGACGATCACGCCAAGTTTTCATAAACCTCCGGTTCCTTATCGATTAGTCTGCTTTCCATGCGGATGTTATGCCATACGAGGTTACTTGTGCCGAAGAGCCAGCGCTCCAATGCCTCGTGCAACTTGGCTGTTGGCAAACCGCAGCCGGCATTAACGGCAAGACGCAACGTTGTTGATTCAAGCCAATGCTCACCTCTTCTTCATGTCTGTCCATGTGCCTCGTCCAGCTTGCCAGCCAATCCATGTGCTTCTGTTGACAATTATTCGTGCTCTCTCCCACAGCAAAGCACAGTATGGATATCGATTGGCCTGCCGTACTAGAGGTTGGCGGGTGACACAATAACAATCATTCTGACTGCATGGACAGTGTGATTGATTGGGTCGCCGCTAGTTTGTTTTAATCGGGTCCCCTTCCGATGTGTGGCGACCCACTGGCAGAATTTCATTGCCAACGTTCCGAGAATTTGACAGCACGGACCAACTGATGTAAGGGCTTTCATTGGCAGGCATCCCCTTTGGTGTCGATGCTCTGTTGGCAGGGCGGAGATACTTCTCTCTCAGAGAAGGTTCTTCGAAGTACGTGTGTGGATAAAAGGTAGGTAGGATGTCGGTGCTCTAGTGGTCTACACGCAATCATTTGCGACAGGATGAACTCTTTCTACGAACAGTATTCATTCGATGTTCATCCCTCAGCAATGGATGCTATCACAGAATATCCTCGGTGAGTCCTGAACGAAATTCTTGTTGAGATGTGGTCGGAATTACTAACAGTCATTGCTGCAGTATTCTGCCCCACGACGATGCAATTGACTGGTTAACAGATCCATCACAAGTAACCCCAGGTAAATTGGGAGATCTATCATCTACCTATTGAGTACTGACATCTGGATTTCAGATAATACACCATCTCATGAAAGTGCACTGAGCTTGTGCGGAATGTACGGACACGAGTCTGCTTGGTCTGCGGATCTATTTACTTGCCCATCTGCAACAAGCATACCGAACCACTGGCAGAACGACACACATTTTCTTAGTCCCTCATTTTTGCATCAGCCTACCGCCACTGACACTGCGATGTATTTTGGGGAACCACTTGTTCCTAACTACGCCCCTGTCGGCGCGGAGACCACGGCTACTGGATGTTGGGAGACTGCTATCCCCTACGCGGTTCAGAGCTATCCCATCTCAAAACCAATCGCTTGTTTACCGGGAAAACATATCGGGGCACCCCGACTGCTGACTCAATCTATGGTTGCCGGTCTGCGCCACAGACCCTATCCTCTCGGCCCTGACAGCACAAAACTGGCCGCCATCTCTGCCTCTCTGTACCAGTGTCAATGGTTCGACGGCACTAGCCCATGCGGTGCAGTCGTGGCGGGCACCAAAAATGCGATCGCGCGACATTTGCAAGTTCAACATGCAATTCAAGTCAAAGCCGACAAGACAGACCAGGTCTGTCTCTGGGGCAGGTGTCAGAAATCGATGCGAAGGGAAAGTATGCCCCGTCATATTCTTGCCGTGCACATGAAGGACAAGGTGCATTGCCGTTGTGGGTCGCGGTTCGCTCGGCCTGACTCTCTACAGAGGCACCGGAGGACGTGCCTGGCCAAGGGAGAGGACGTATCTGACGCTAATAAGTTAGGAGAGCGAATTGCTTTACTATAGGTCGACTTTACGAAATATATCATACGCCGGTGAATTTTCTTGATCAGCACTTTGACCCTCATATCAGCAAATATTCTTGTGTTTTATTAGCTCGTTTTTCTAGCTGCATTTTTATCGCAACTAGTTGTTTTACATGCTCGTGGGCTTGTAAGGCCTCGGTATATAATACATCTACATAGGTGTTACAATGTATATATTCAAAGTGCATGGAATGTGGGTGGAACAGTCCCCGTGCTTGACGCGGCAACTGTTAGGGTTGTCCTGCCATCAGTTCCTTCCCGGGTACCTGACCTTTCCCCGAAGCACATCCATGAGTAATCCCATTGCGGAGCCTTCTTTTTCCATATGCCTTTCTTTCTTGTTCCTATCCCTCTCTCCTCCGGGCATCAAAGCAGACCGTTTCCGCTCGGCGCTGCTGCCTTCCGAATCTTGACGGACACGTGCAAACACTGGCGCAGTCTGCAACGCGACGGCAGGCATCGAGAACCGTTTCCTCCGTCTTGCAGTGTCCTCCCTCGAAACAAGGTCCTCATCCGCAGGGCCCTGCTGTCCCACTGGTGAACCTACACTTTCTTGCGAGTGTCTGTCGTCAGACACATCGACAGAAAATCCCTTTCGCGCTCGTTGGAGTGGGCGAACCTCGCCCTCAGCGTCTTCCCCTTCGGCCTCATCATCTCCCTCTCTCACCGCACCGAGACCGGCCCCGGGTGCGCTCGAAACTGAGGAGGGTATACTTATACCACGCTCGTGTAGACTGAAATCCTCGAGAATGTCGTGGTAACTCCGCGGACGCGTTGGCGAGGGGCGTACCCTGATTGGACGAGTTGGAACGTATTCGTGGCGGTCCTCTTGACGGGCGTCTTGGTTCAGACTGTCGCTCGATGCTTCTTCGGCGTGCATGACGGACAAAGGAGAAGGTGGTTTTGGATCCGAACCCCCAGAAGAGATTCGAGGGAGATGTATGATGCGCCTCGAAGGGCTGCTCGTGGCACTCCCCGAGGTCACGTTTACCCCGTGTGCCTGGGTGTGCGTATCCCTTAGAGGGCTGCTCGCTTTTGTAGGGCTCGTACTAAGACGTGATTTTCGGGAGGGATTACTGTTCAGTCGAATGCGCGAGGGGCTGGCGCTGATTGCCGCTCGTGAGGGACTCCTGCTCAACGCTCCTACAGCGTGGCTGAGATCCATCGCCATCAAAGCTTCGCCAACGTCTTTGATAGCTACCCGGCGAGGTGGGATAGATAACCATGGTTGAATGCCATGGTCCGTGTCAGGGCCGTCGTCGGTTGGTGGTGTGGATGGCCGGTCTGATGGTGTCTGGTGAGTGGGAGATGGTTGCGTTGCAGATGATTCCGGAGAGAAGAAATCCAGACCGGTTGGGGCCGGTACAATGAGGGGGAATGCTGCTTCAAAACACTCCTCACAAGCACGAGCAGGTTTCGGCCTCTGCCTCTTGCGTCCAGGCGATGCCTCACCGTCAGTTTGAGCTATGTAGAACGTCTCGGAAAAACCAGTCAGCGCTTCCAGGTATGGGATTAAAATTGAAAATAAAACTTACCTTTCCAGAGCACGCTGCACAAACGACACGACCACAAAGTCTGCAATGATGTTTCCTTCTCCAGGCGCCTCCTCCTGACGACCTTTTCCCAACCTGGTGCTCCTCCTCGACCTCTCCTTCGGCCTCTGATTTCTGCTTGCCTTCAGCCCCACTATTATTTCCCTTTCCCGACCCCCACCCAAAAACGTCACTTAACCTCAGGTCTAAAACAAATCCAAACGATCGTCCACACCTCATGCACCTATCTGTCTTCGCGTCTGGAACCCAGACGGGCGGGAGAAAATTATCCAACTCTGCACGACGAGCGCGGGTGCGAGAGGTTGTGGTCAACGACAAATCTGCCTGGGGACTTCGGAGAGATGCCTCATTTCCACTTCTTGTTCCTTCCACCTTCTGTTCATCGTCAACGTCGTCACCCTCACTCGCAAATGCACGCAGCGCACGTCTGAGATGAACGCCCGAGGTGCTGGCTGAGAGAGTTGAGTCAGGATTTGACATAGCGAGCGCTGCCAGACGTGCAGCACGTGCAGCGCGGATGGAATCCACCCAAGAGCTGAGACTGTTTGAACCCTCCAGGCTGGACGAGCATGAATCTGATAGAGGTGTGCGTGGAGATCAATGTACGCGAGAAAGGGGTGGCGCTTACCACAATACAGGGCAAACGACCCCTCTGGGCTTAGTACCTCGACCTTCTCCTCGCCTCCACCTCCGACATTTGGCCGATCGATAACCAGAATTACCTCCATGTCAACAAGACTCATGTGACCCCTACACCACCACTTCTCTTCATCGTCGCCGCCAAGTGCGTTTATCGATACCCTCCTCTTATGAGGGCTCTGACCGCCTCCATCATGAACGAAGGCACCTATACCCATTTCCTCGCGTTCGAGCCACAATAAGTAATCACTAAGTAGTAAGAATTCAAATGGTTTTCGACCGGCGCCTTCGCCTTCGCCACCTGATCGTATCAGCGTACCACGCTTGATAAGTCGCCTTCCCGGTGCAATAATTGGGGTAAGCACAGGTGGCAGGTCGCGGGTGTTGCGTTGCAACGATATCAACGAGAGTGTTTGTGCACGAGCAGCAAGCGACGAGTTCAGAGAGACTGTGACTGTCGAGGAGATTAGTCCTGCGCATCAAAGTCACAGACACGCAAACCTACTTTTCTCAACCAAAGCCCGAGCTTCTTGTAGCTTCTCCAATTCAGGGTCATCAGAATCAGTGGAATCGAGTAAGTCCTTGAGCAGAAGGAGGTATCGCGGACACCGTTGTACGGGTGTGAGAAGGTAATCTGCCAACCTAAGATGTACGCACACAGGGTGAGATTCCTGGGCTCGCAGAAAGGCAGCAAAAGCAGGATTAGGTGTGGAAGGTTGTGAGAGCGAGGTCAGAAAGGCCAATGCAGTAGGAAAGGCTGTGATAAATGGTGCATATAGAGAAAGATAAGGAAAATGCGCGAGGAGTAGGGACGAAAGTGGGGTATGATGGCCAGATGTTGGGGTGGACGGATGGAGGCGTGTAGACAAAGCAGCGAAGAATGTATGATGGAAATTCCAGATATCGATAAAGTTTGAGAAGAGGGTGGTTAGTTCGTTTCGTGTCAGCAGCGGTTTGGACGTATCCAGTGATCGAAGGATGGGCGTTAGGAAATGCTAACCGAAATGGGTGATCAATCATTGCAACGGGCCTGGCAGGTATGAACACACATTGTAAACGAGATCAAGACCATCGAGATAGGATTTCTCGGTGGCGTAGAACTCTGCAACAATTTTGTACCGTTTTGCCTGTCTGTCCTCGCCAGCCTGTGTTCGTCTATGAGACCTCGTGGCCGGGTTAAGCGACCTGCGCTTTGCCCGACGGTGCTGGTGCACAACGACCGATTCCTCTACGAGCGAGTCGAAGGAAGCGAGACTTGCGATGGATTGTCTGTGGGTAGCGAGGGCGGAACTGGGTGTAGTTGGTAGAGAGATGCGGCGAAAAGGAAGGTGGGGGACAGGGAGCGGGGAGATGGATACTGACTCTGACGTTGGGAACGAAACGAGGTGGGTTGGGTTGCCGGATGACATCGCCAGCGACGGTGGCGACTGTCGGATCGCAGTTGAGACTTTCTAGGGGACGTCGACGACGTGGCCTCGTTCGAAGAGACTTGCGGAATGGGCGGCCCGCATCATGCTCAGACTGTTATCGAATCCCTCGAACCCAAAAAAGGAAAGTCTCCCAAGTAAAGATGAAAAAAAAGTTTGGCCAACGTGGGGATCGAACCCAAGACCTTCGCGTTATTAGCACGATGCTCTAACCAACTGAGCTAGTCGGCCGTAATTTCAGTAGTTTCAAAGTATGACCATCATTAGCATCTCACTCTCTTGCCAATGCGCATTGTTGTACTCGCGTCTTGTGGCTCGGCATTGGTCTGGTAGCTGTAAATCGCCTGTGGTCCTGACTGATGTTGATAGGTGGCGATTTTATTCGCTCTGGTCATTGAGTCTCAATATGAACGAGAGACCACAGTCGCACTCGACACTATCAATGCCAATGACTGCTCGCGATCACCGGCCACTGAATTGTTCACCTAACAACAGTGGAAAGCTAATCGAGGGACTGAGCGTGCTGTCTAATGTCACCAATGATGAAAGTTGGCAAACCTTGTGAGTGGTGACATTTCCGCACGAGGAATTGTTGACTTGTTTGCTGGTTTCACAGAATGTTGGACACTACCGCCACTGTGCCCTACCTGACAGTATGGCAGGGCACCATCATTGCAATGGCATGATCACAGAAGGCGGAGTCACAGAAAATGATGATGACGTCGTCGGATTCAAGAGTAGGTGACCTGTCTTGCACGAAACATGGACACGAAGTCCGGATAATGTGTCGTTGCGAGCCACCATTCGAAGCTACATCAACGTTCAGGTATGTAATCCACCCGACCTCAGCTCAGTATTTACTTGACTCGACACATTACTTGTTAATACAATGCGTTCATGGAACCCGCGTCGATGCGATCGAGGTGGTATTCGCGTCGGCAGGCTCGCAGCCCACCAGGTACATTGCGTGGGGACTGCCCGCCGCCTTGGACGTCTTGGTCTCGAGTATCGATGTCTTGAGCGTATTTGAAAATAAAGTCATTTGTCAAGTAAATCCGAGTCAACAAAGATGCTCGCGTAAATACCTCAACTATAAAAAGGGGGACTCGTCGACGTAATTCCATAACCATCTCCCACTTCAGCACTGCACCACAAACACTCGCAGTATTGTTTCACCCAAGCATAGCATGTCTTCACCAACCGTTCGTTCCTTGTCCACCTTTGAATGATAGTCGTTGATTTGAATTCTGTAGAATCCACCCTCGAAGCCCGACCCCTCCACTCAGGGGCCTACCCCGAGCTGTGGAAACCCGCAATGCCATTGCGGAACGACGTGCGTCATCCAGAGTATTCTTCCATCATTCGTCCTCTCATGCTTTTCACATCAGTTGTTCTTGCAAGCCTGGCGAATGTAAATGTTAAAGAGGATGAATGCCAATAGGAGCTCGTCTGATATACTGTAAACTGCCAAACCTCGCATAGCATATACGCAGTGCGAGACTTGGCGAGTCTGTCAATGCAGAATGTATTCTAGTGAACCGCAGAAAAGTCGTGCACCAGCAGAGAATCGAGCACTCGGTGACGTGAGTTGGGTGAAGAAGTGACGCCTCCAATCAGTTAATCTTCGACGTACGTGTCATGCAACCTTGTAATAGAAGGTCTTATGTATCCACGCGGACAAAACTACCATGAAGTCTGAGTTTGTTTCGCATCATGTGTACAAGTGCAAACATTCTGACAAGTGAGCGCTGTGCGTTTCGCCGATGGAAAGAGGGATCGCATGTCGACATCAAGCACATGGTTTCGCTTACCGTAGTCTCGGAAAGGTTCCATTCTGCATACCAGCTATTGACGATCTATACCAATCTAGTTTTTCCATCTATATCATGCATTAGTTTGAAAAGTAGAAGCAAATTTACAACTCACATTTTTACCGTCCGATCCCGTCCTCCACTAACGATCTTGTCGGCAACGAAATCGACACAATACACTTCGTCCGTATGCCCCGGAAGGTCATTTTTGAGTTTATATGTTCTAAGATCCCAGATCTAAGCGAGAGGAATAGACAGGTCAACCGGAATACTATATTGTCACAGAGGATGTTCGGCTCGAGACGCGGACGTACTTTGACAGTGCTGTCTTTGCTCGCGCTGACCACCATCCTAGAATCCGCACTCCATGCGAGTCGATACACTGGACCAACATGGCCACGAAGCGTCGCTACGAATTTGCCCATGGTCCCTAAACGAACGTACATACGAGACACCACCGGGGGGGGACAAAAGACTCACCTGATCCTCCCGTACAGTCCCAGAGGCGTACAGCACTATCCCACCCCGCACTCGCCGCCCACCGACCATCAGGCGAAAATGCAACATGTGATACTTGGCGCTGATGTCCGGTAAGTCGATTTAGGGGCTTTGATTTACCGCTTGCATGTTCGGACACAGACGAGAAAAGCGACCACAGGAAGAGGGTGTGATCATCAGATCCTGATATCAGGAGTTCAGGCGTACGAGATATGAGCGCATCATATCGTTTTAAGGCAAGCGTTTGGGCTACAGGACATGATGATCTTGGAATTCGTAAGCCTATCGCTGTGAGAGAAACATACCTTCTTCGTCAGATGCCGGTTGCCTGCCAGTATGATCAAATGGACCGGTCCGGATTACAAAGTCGGTGTTCAAGGCAAGGGTAGTCACCCAGTGTGCGTGGTCCTTGAGGATCATCAATTGCCTTCCCTGCGCGATAATCAGCAGTGCTGCCTAATGTGGAACGAAAAGATTGACCTCCTGTGCATCCCAGACCCTTACTGTGCGGTCGCTGCTTGCGGTATATAGTACACCTCTCCTGCCTTTACCTCCACCTCCCCACTTGACGACGTTGACACTGGCCGTGTGACCGCCAAGAGTATACTCTAGTCTCCGAGCTGCTGTAGACCAAACACGTACGGTCCCATCCTTTGATGATGATGCGAGACGCGGTGCAGTCGGGTTTCTGCCGCATCATGGATTACATGCCGTGACCTGACGTTTGAACTTGACATGGAAAGCTTACATGTGTACGGGCTCCCAAGCGAGTGAAGTCACCCACTTTGAGTGGCCTTTGATGGTGTTGCCAATCGGTTTTCCGGACTTGGGGTCCCATAGTCGCACGTGTCCATCGTGCCCGCCACTGGCAAGCTTACGCTCGATGGGGTCCCACTCGACACAGAGGACCCATCCAGTATGACCGCTGAGGGTATGAGATGGCATTTCAGTATTGAGGTCCCAGAGTCGAACGTGGGTGTCGCCGGACCCGGTAGCAAGGAGTGTGCCGGTCGGGGAGAAAGAAGCACAGAGAATAGGAGAAGAATGGCCTAGACAAAACCATCGAATGAAGGCTGTGATCACATGTTGGTGAACTGACATACCTGAAAGGGTGCTCGAGCAACGTGTAGCAGGACGTACTTTGAACACGGACTGTGGCGCGCATCGAACGACAAGGATGTTTTCTTGCGAGAAAGACCGGGAGGGGTGGTCGAGGACGTCATCTTGTATAGACTTGGTAATGACGATGCGAGTGGGAGCGTTGGGTTTTGTAGCGTCCTCGGGCAAGGCAACATGGAATGCAAAGGGCACGTGGTCGTCGTCTTCCTGGGTGGTGGAAATGACAATCAAGAAGTATGAACATGACCTGATGGCTTGCCTTTGTGCGCAGCTGATTCACGAGCACTTGGAGGGTCTCTCGTGCAACGTTTGCAGGGAGGTTGACGGCAGGCGCGATCGGTGTGCCATCGTGCTCATTTACGAACTGAACGACGATGCTCGGCGAAGGCTGTATCGGTTCTGGTTCTGGTTCTGGAATGCCGTGATAGACCTTTTGTCTTTTTGGTGGAGGGAGGAGGGTTGCCATCACGCTACAGTGCAGGATCTTGAAAAACTGTCATCTCGGCGGGTGGAATGTCGACCGGATTAGTAACAATATCCCCTGTCTTCCAATAGTAATTGTTCGTAGCAGTGGGCGCTGATCGATCCATGATTCAGATCGGACCAGCGAGGCAATATGTTGGCATTAGGAAGTCCACAGATACCGGCTAACAAACGAACTGATGGACCCAGGGAGAGTAGCTCAACATCAAGGGACCCAACACACCGCTTCTCCCGAAGCACCGCATAAATTTGACAGAATAAGCAGTGCAAGGACTGCGGTGGCCACGGCATGGCTCGCTCATCAGACTGAATAGACAGCTCGGACGAGTCGCCGTAGCGTTAGTACCATAGGACACGTTCGTCATGGCAACTTTTGTTGGACTAGTGCCAACCCTAACCCTATTCGGTTTCATGGTTTATCAGACTGTTTGTCCATGTTTGTGGGGTGGCCGAACGTATGCTCGCCGCACAGACGCCTCTACCTTCATCCACATCCACGACTCCCACTCCACCAGCACTCTCACCTCCACCCCCCAACCATGGCTAGCAAGGCTGCTCAAAAACGTGTGCGTCCCCTCTTCATCCTCCACATATCGCCTCCTGAATGACTCCATCTAGCTCACGAAGGAGTATATCAGTATGCAGAGAGAGCCACCCCCGTTCGTCTGGGCAGTTCCCGATGAAAAGAACATCCTGACCTGTCAGTCCACCGCTATCGATTGACAATCCGTGTCTGATCCTCTTTCTACAGGGAATTACTTGATCGTGCGAGATTTTTACTTTTCGCTTCAAATCTATGCCAATCACTTACCACACAGCGGGGTCCCCCTGATTCACCCTTCGCCGGCGGAGAGTATCACGGTGTCCTCCTCTTTCCGCCGGAATACCCTTTCAAACCCCCAGGCATAAAGGTGGCTTACTTTCATTCTTCCTTTTGTGGATATTTCGAACCAAAATTATTCCCCATAGATGTTCACACCATCTGGCCGTTTTCAGCCGGATAAGAAGATTTGTTTCTCAATGTCCGATTTTCATCCCGGAACAGTACGCCAACTTTTTCGTCGACTCCCCTTTTCGACACTGACGTTCCTTCCAGTGGAACCCGGCTTGGAGTGTTGCAACAATGTAAGCTCATTTTGTCCATTCGCCGGTATGACCGGGGGCGCGTGATAATCATTTGTGGTGGTTGCCGGTCAATTCCATTATCGCCGGTGTACCTGTCCATGGACTAACTGCCGTATCCTTTCCTTCCAGATTGACCGGCCTCTTATCCTTCATGTTGTCAGACGAAATGACCACGGGTTCCGTCACCTCATCAGACGGTCACAAGAGAAATTTTGCTGTAAAGAGCCACACTTTCAATCTCGCACAAGCTCGCTTTAGAGAGGCATTCTCGGATGTACGTTGCTCACCGTTCAATTTGTTGTCAAGTGGCTGATAGCCGTCTCATCATTTGGTCTGGCTGTGACTCTCGTGTTCCTTACTTGGGCGATGCCTTGGCTGCTGATCATGCCATGTTTAATTGCATTCAGTTTTGCACTCCCACCCTTCGGGATCTGCCCAACATGGGTGAACGGGAGACCGGGAAGGCTGAACCTGGGTCGACGGTGGTATCTAGTACGGCCAATCCGTACCCATCGCCCGCATCATCGTCTTCTTCAGCAACGCTTCCACACCAGATGATGCTCAGACGGAACGTGGGAGTAGTCCAAGCGCCGATGACAGCTGGTCCAATGGGAATGGACACGTCGAACACTTTAACGCCAACGAACAAACCAGTTGTTCCTCAAGGATGGTCAGCATCCTGGCGTCAGATAATCTGGGAGAAGTGGAGATGGGGGGTGCTGATTGCGCTGGCGGTGATTGTCTCAAGACTTTCTGCAAGTTCCTGAGGACCCTGACTGGCCAACGTGATACGCATCATTTTCTCATGTTTTCTGGTTAATTAACAGGGTATGGACTGTTCAGGTGTGCTGGCATTTCAAGTAGCTTATTATCTGTGTCGCAAAGCTTTAATTTTCTCGTGTTCACCTACTTGGTTTGCCTTTGAGCTTGCCGAAGCACACCAACACCCCTTATTGCTTGCGTATTTTTCTCATCTTTTGTTTGCTTGCTTGCTTGTTTTTCTTCCCCTCGACCTCGCATCGCGTTACCCATCTATATGTTACAAGCTGTCCCAAGAATCGACATTAGACTCGACATCTTGACACCAGAGCCTCGTCACTGGGTTGTGGATACTCCCTAGCACCGGCATGACACTGTCCCAAATGTCATCGGTGACTTGATCTGCGTCCTGTCCCGCGTCTATAACGACCCATCGATCGTTGCCCATCTCCTGTCCAATCTTCGTAAAGATCTGCCGAACCCTCGTTTGTACCTCTCGTCTTTCATATCTCTCCTCGCCGTACCCGCCTCGTTGCATGGCAACCTCTGGGCTGATGTCGAGGAACAAGGTCAGGTCGGGTGCGGGAAGACCGACCTCGGGGGCTTTGCACCACTCGTATGTGAGATTCAGGCTGGGACTCTTTTGAGCAGAGAATGCGACGCCCGAGAAGGCATACCGATCTGCGATGACGGTCGTCCCCGATGCGAGGTGTGCTTGGATCGTCGGTCTATGTGATGAGGGAGTCGGTACGGCGGCAAAAGAGATGAGGGATCAACAAGAAAAAAAAGCGGGCTGGAGTCAGCGTGGATGTGATGTGGACGATAGTACAAGGGACGAACGCGAGTTCCCATCGGTTGGCGGAGAAGAGGAGGTGGATGGCGTGATCGTCGAGCTCGGATTCGGAGCGTAGATATGCATCGATCATCTTTCCGATCGCTGTTGTCCGGTCTGTGGATGCCGTTGTTTGTCGCGATAGACGAAGCGAGCGAGGTGCGACAAAAGTGCGCTGCACTGTCAGAAATGATGCGGCAGTGAGGGGGACGGGTGGCTCTTACCAGGGAATTTGAGGAGAGCAGCTTTTGGAGGGCTTGTGGGTGTAGACTGGATGCGATCGAGGAGACGCGTTGCCTGTGTGGTTTTACCGGACCTGTCAAGTCCTTCGATGACGATGAATGCACCGCGGGTGGTGGGGGGAGACATCACTGATGGTCAAGCCTCTCTAAACGCATTCGGTGACCATGAGACCTTGCTGAACCTCACCAGCCCTTAATCATGATATAGATCACAGCAGCAATGTCAGTGAATATTTCTGATCGTGATGCCCAAATCTTTCAGGATGTCTCTGATGTTGAACAAGATTCATACCGGCCCTTACGGTCCGTTAGAGAGTAGCAACAACGAAAGGCGCTGCCTACGGTGGACCAAGTACAAACCGGTCGGTCCGGTCCGACTGCCCCGGGTCAATACATAATCGGCGGAGAATTGCAAGTACCCGTCTCGTACCACCAATCATAAATGCTATCAGCGCAGCAAGCAGGAACTGCCAGGAAGCGATGGACAGGTACTCATTAAGCCCTAACAGATTATGACACTAACCCCACGAACTTGAGAATACCAGTGGATTGCACTGTATTCACAGCCTGGGCCACAGCGTTCGCATGGTGTTTGCATGTGCTGCTGGGAGACATTGTACATGCCAGTGTGCACGAACCGAGAGCCGGGGTTTCCAGCAAGGCCGTCATCTGAAATTCGAACAGCAGAAAAGGCGCTGCCTTCTCCAGCAAACGCATACAGGTATACTTCTGGACCCCGCCATCTTATTTCGAACAGTACCTCTGAGACACCATTTTACATCTTATAAACCGAAGTATAGTTGCCGTGGTGGAATCTTCTACGGGTAAATAGCAACCAACGGGAGGGAAAGTACTACTTCACTGACTCCGACATGCTTGGTTCTCCTGGTCATGCGTTCTCTGTGAGTGGGACTCAATCCCATGAGACACAGCACTCACCGATGGAGCTGGTGTGGATCAAGTTTCGAATCTACGCCATTTTGGTTCCTTCTGCGGCCCCCTTCGTCTGGTGCGTGGGGCCAAATTTACTGGTGGCCACAACTTGAAGTAGTCGACCATGTTTGTTCCAAACCTCTGAGTTCAGCCTTGTCACGGTCAATGAGACACCTGGCTAGCAACGAACAATGCCATTATGGAGTTTCCGTCGAGTCACTCGCCTGCCAGTGGGTCGGCGGCAGCAAGCAACATTTTGCCTTTATCTTGCAACGGTAGAATCTTCTTCTTGACGTGTACACCAGGAACTTGGTGTTCCCTGAATCCGACAATACGCTCAAATGCATCTCCCCAGTTGGAAGCCGGGCAATCGCCGCCTGCACTAATTCATCGATTTCAGTCTGGGACACTGTCACACTCGGGCGAATAGGATTTGTTAGTCAACATCCAGGTCTCGCCGTCGAATTCATGGCCGTATCGACAAACTGTACCAGTGGAGGCAGGTATATTATTCTCGGCTAATTCCTGGTGCACATCCTGCGGGATCGAGATCGCAAGCGACTACAATAATTGTCTGCCCACGGTTCTCGCCGTCGTCCAAGGCTCACTCATGCCGCTTCGCTTCTATTAAGGCTAAAGTAGACGCATAGCGGCGGAATTGCATTCGTCCTTACCGACCTCTTCCTCCCTCGCCACGGCTCAACGAGCTTCACTCACCTTTCCTTGTTGCACGTCGGGTGCGACTTCCCGGTATGTCACGTTAGTGGCGTCATCCGCACCTCAGGATTAGATCCCAAGACGAACCTTTGCGTCCATCATGTGACGTTGACCATGCTCGGTGACATGGAGGATCAAGACAGGGAACAACTTGGTCGTGATGAACGATCTATACCTCGTCCATCCTTGTATCGATCCGGCCCCCTGCTCGACCAAGAGCAGCTGGGCTTGACAAGACGGTACAAGCGCTCTGGCTGATCGCTCTTGAGCCACCATTTGGGACACCCTTGTTCGAGTCGCTGTCGCACTCGGAATATAAACGCGCGTCGCAGCAGACAGCTTTATTGCTATCATGGTTCAGATTCGCCATGAGGTTCCACTTACCGAGACAGCATCCCGTATGATCAAAGTACGATAGTTTCGACTTTAGTTCTCTGCGATGATGGCGGTTTACGATTTGTCTCGCCCTCGTACTCGGTTCGTAGCTATACCCTAGTGACCTATTGATGGTAAGGTCAATGGATGCCGTATACCATGTCCAGGTTCTTCGGTGCATCTCGTCCCAGTACCACCCGTGCACTATCGACGTCAATAGAGTCGCAGATATTTCACGCGGCACGTTCCACGTTTAAGATACTTAAGGTATGGAGGTGAATATCAATATCTGGCACCCAGTCCAAGAATGAGCCCGAAACCTAGAAACACCCGATGTAGTCAGGTAGAGTGACAGATATGGGGTGAGAGCGGCTGGGTAGAAGTCGACAGGTTCTTGAACCACGTCATCAGCGTGGCCTGATTCAAGAACTCTTGGTGTTTGAAGAAAACGAAAACTAATTGGCATCACAAGAGGCGCGGTGACTGACCCGGTGAGATTGCCGCAAAAGAACGCGAAGCTTGCCTTGGGCCTCTAGAAGCGGACGGAAGAGGAGAAGTCGGAATGACACAGTAGCCATGAATGATATTCCAAATCATTTTTTCAGCTCGACGCCAAAGGTTCACGCTCAAGACGAAGAATAGCATACTGCTGCCAAAAGTGTCGGTGTAAGACCACGGCAAAGTGCAAAATAGGAAGATGTTGAATGACCACACACATAAACCGTGAAGTCATTTCGCTCTTGTAATGAACTACAACGCCGATTTGATCACGAATTGAGCATCGGCTACGCAAGGAGCTGTACAGTTGACTTTTTCATGATGCATACCGTCAGGAACAACAGGAGTTGATGCACTGTGAGAAGTATGCGATACGAGAGTGCATCTTGGCTAAGAGTGGGCAGGTGCAGCTCCCCAACGCTATGCATTATACCAACTCACCATCGAAGCTTAAATGTTGCCGGAGATGTTGATCAACTAGTAAGAAGGGTGACCACGACAGGAAAAGCCACGTATATACCGGACATCAGAATAGCTTCGAGTGATTAGGTTGCTTTGCGAAATCCAACCGATCGTGATTAAAGCAGCAGGTGCCAAAATGTGTGCTAGGATGACAACTGCACACGTCCACGCCAATTGGCCGCCATCCATCTCGAATTCGCGACTTGCTTTCAATATCATATAAAACACCCTTTCCACGAGGAATGGACCGAAACGTCATGGAACGAGCTCGGAACGAACGCGTGGAGTTGAAAGCACTGGACTAGAGCAGCCATGGGAGTGGATATGTCTGTGGGGTGTGCGACGCGAGGCCTCGAGGGACAAGCCAGTGGCTGTTGCGGGTGCAGTTTTGGCGACACAACACTGGTCCGGACGGTGGCTCGTCACTGACGGCTCGGATTCAGAGCAGACACGCGTATTAGCACGGGGACGAAGACCATTGCGACCAGATGATGCCCTTGGAGAGCGCAAAGACACGATGACTGCTGTCGGTATAGACGGTTTGCGAGAAATAGTTTTCACCAAACACCGGTCTTGTGAGTTCGTTACGTACTATCCGGCCGACGACCATGTATTAGATCTTCCCTTCTCACTCTCATGCACCCACGACACGCTGACAGATCAGAGGGAGATCAAGTCAAACATTCAAACTAGTCTAGACACTAAACCGAACATCCAATGGGATCGCGATACATGGGCTATCCCTCGCCACGAGGCGTCCACGTTTCAGAGACGTACGCCAGCGACGACCACGATCCATACCAACCACCCCGCAGAAACCGTTACAGCCGTTCGTCGCACCAGACCCCTCGCATCAGAGACGTAACGTGGGTTTCTTCTTCCGAACCGACACCGCAAACACCCCATGGACCTCCAATGTCATGGCTGCCTCCTCCGCAGGTCCCGTCTTCCCCTGCGTATCGCCCACCTCCCAGTCCTGTACCAACCGTCGGGGAGCATATGGCCGTAGATGACATCGCGTTCATGGAGGACGATTTCGTAGATCCATATAATCGCCCCCAACGCCAGCGTAGCGGCAGGGGTTTGTTCAAGTCATTGTGGAACGGTCTAAAGAAACTCTCTGGCCACCAGTATACTCCTTACCCCTCACGATCAGCCTCGAACGAGAGCCAGATGGAGGAGATGCCGGTCCCGAGACTGCGCGTGTCAAGCGAGGCGACGCAGTACGTGGATCCGACGCCCCCCGAGACGGACGAACAGGGCAGTGCGACGCCATACACCTCCCCGTACGCGCGACAGGCCAATCTGGGCGGTAGTTTCGTCGCACCAGGCTCCCTGCGTGATGAGCAGGGTGGTGGGATGCCATACACCTCCCCGTACGCGCGACAGACCAATCTGGGGGGCGGCTTCATCGCGCCAGGCTCCTTGCGTACGTCGCCCGTGCCATCTATGGAGATGCTACAGCCCACCTCGGTGCGTGGATCGCCTGTGCCTTCCCTGGGCACCTCTCCGTACGTGCGACAGACCAACTTCAGCACTACGCCTGCCGTTCTCCCTGGCTCGCTGCGTCGATCGCCCGCGCCCGCGCCTTCCATAGAGGTACCGCCCATCACGGTCGTCTCGCCCTCCATCCCGCCATCTCCTCGCCCCAGTCCGACTCGACCTGCGCGCGCGGGGAGCATGTCACGACACCTCTCCGTCGGTGGTTCAGAGCATCGTGCAGTCGCAGTCGCGGCCTCACCACCCATCGAGGACGGCTCGCAGACGCTCCACGAACCCGTATACACCACCCCCTTCATCCCACCGCTCAGCACCCAGCTCATGCCCGTGCCCGTCCACGCCGCGGATGACCCCAAGTCCCGCATGGCACCGAAAGACCTCGTGTTTGTGGAGCCGTCGTCCCCGAGCGGTTCGCTTGCCTCGCCGATTGCCCGCTTCCGACGGTTTCTTGCTGGTCTGGACAACTTACCGTGGGTGTCAGATATGCAGATCGCAGATGAGTATGTACCAGAGCAGAGTCCGCGGGGCCGGATGCGGAGGAGGGTAAGGCAAGGTGCGGAGCCGTCGTGGTACAACCCTCGGCCGCAGGTGATGGTGCGGCCAGCGTACTTGTCCGAGTGGGATATGTGGGCGGTGCAGTCGACGGCGGCATTGTGGGATGGGAGGGGGGCGCAGGCGCCATGGGGAGAGCGAGGAGTTGTGTATCCACATGGATATGTTGGGTATCCTGGCGATCGCGTTGTTGCGCCGGTGGTGGAGTAGGATATCTACATAGGGGTTGTATTGCCATTTTTGGAGTGCACGTGGTAAACACACAATTAATTCTCACGGTCAAAGCCTCAGCAAGTTCAGACTGGTACCAACCTCCCAACACAAGATCCTCAAGAAGGCGACGACATGGTGAGTATTGATGTATCCAGCACGTTTTTCTGGCTGTATTCGATCCTGCTCTGCATGAGGGGGGGATGGATGCGGCGGATGGCAGGTTGGATGTGACCAGAATCAGTTGGATGTATTGGAATCGCCGACAAAGACCCTCTTCTCGTTTGACTGAACGCTGACCCCTTGTTCCTCCACAGACAAAAGGTTCGTTTCAACGACGTCCGTATCGTCCTCGCTAACCTAACCAATGTACTCTTTTCCCCGTCCTCGCGGTGATGACCAGGCACTTCGTCCTTTGGGTGCGTGCTCTTTTCTTGCCCCGTCAACCTATGCATGTTGACGCACCTTGATCGCCGGTAGTAAGCGCCACACCAAGACGCACACGCTTTGCCGGCGTTGTGGCAATCGTGCGTTTCACAGACAACACAAAAGTGCGTCCGGTTCATGCTACGCCTTCATGAGTGAGAGGATATAACATACAACACAGCTTGCGCGCAGTGTGGATATCCCTCTGCCAAACTCCGTTCGTACGAGTGGGGATTAAAGGCCAAGCGCCGAAAGACGACTGGGACGGGTCGTATGCGGTACCTCAAGCAAGTACCGAGGCGATTCAAGAACGGGTTCAGGTGAGAACTATATGAGTGATGTTATGTTGGTGTTTCAACGGTGCGATGTGTCTCGTTGTAGGGAGAATACCGTCGCCAAGAAACGCACCAGAGAAACCACCGAGGCATGAGTGTGATCAGAGGGTGGTCGATGATGAGAGCGAGTGTTGGAACCCATCATCGTGTACACTTTTTTTCTTCTTATTCGCTCGCTATGCCTCCAACTCACCACCAAATACATGATGTTTTAAAGAAAGTGACGGACCTGAATATTAATGCAACACAAACCCAAAAAGAAATGTATTGTCAACGAGACATGGAATAAATGAAGAGAGATAATGATAGAGTACGTGGATGCCCCCCCACGGTGCGTTACATCAATCGTCACCGAGCTGCAGCTTGTGAATGCGCAGGTGCTGGTTCAGATTGTCTCGCCTGCTGAAAGCTCGAGTGCATTTCTCATATGTGCACAACCAGGCTTGAAAAGAGAGCATGAGCAACAAGGGACGGGCGAGAAAAGCAGGGTTCGGTTTCAACCCACGTTTTTCGTCGGTGTGGATGGACCGAATGTGACGTTTGAGATGTTCCCCCCTGACAAAGCACTTTCGACACCCATCCGCATGGCAGGTATAGGTCCGTAGGCCCTTTTTTGCCTTGTCCTTGCTGGCGGCGTGGATTGGCTCACCGTCAGAAGTGGGGACTTTGCGTCCCCTCGACTTTTTAGTGAGGTTGGGAATCGGAACGGGGACTTTGGTCATGGTGCGGGATCCGCGGCGGGAAGGACGGACGTGCAGATCCGGGCCGGGCACAGAGAACAAGGATGGGTTTGCGCTGGGTGGGGAAGGGAGAAAGTCGGGGTCGGAGGGATAGGCGAGGTCATAGTCGTCGCTGGACATGTCCTCTGATGGATCCGTCTGGGAGTACACGTCTGTGGGGGTGTCACTGGGGCGAGCGGGGGAGGGTGGTATTTGGAAGGCTGGGATGATGAGGTCGGAGAGGTGTACGGTGGGCTGGGGGATGAAATCACTGGCACTCGGGGTGGAGAATAAGCCGATAGCGGAGTCGCCATCGAAGGGGTCGAATGAGGCGGAGAGTGCATGCCAGTCAGCCGTGTCGTCCGCGTCGTCAGAGAGAGGCCAAAGATCAGATTGGATTGCGAGCTCGCTGCGTAGCATTCTGTCGATGTCTGCCATGGTAAAAGCAGAGAACCAGCCACATTGTGAATCGCACGGGCGTATCGATTTTAAGTGTCTGGCAATTGAATGGAGTGGCTGGGCCATCTCAATAGGGGCCCATTTCTGGGGGTGGAAGCAGTTCAATTCAATATGACATCACAGGGGCTTTCCTTTTATGGATTAAATGTTTTATCTCTAGGAGGTGTCCATTTATGGAAGATCTCCACGCAAAACACGTGAAACTCAATTGTGAACACGTGCTCGTCGGCGCACTGCTCTTTCTCTCGCATACGATGACCCGCTCGTCGTCGTCGTCGTCGTCGTCGTCGTCGTCGTCGAGCTCCATCTCGCTCGACGACCAGGACGAAAGCGTTCGCATCGCCGTGTGCGCACTGGGCGACATGATGAACGGCACAAGATCATCCCCATGTACGTCTTCCTCTTTTTCTCCGTTCACCACCCATATCCACCTTGGCTAGCATCCATCGGCACCTCGGGCTCGTCTCCACCAACGTCCCCAGCACCAGATCCTATCCAACCCGACTTTGTGTCCAGAGTGACCAGTATACCCCTCGTTGGCACCGCACTACGGGCTTATGAGCACGGAAAAGCAACCTCGCGCGTCGTCAAAGTGCGTCTCTCTCCCTTCCTTCCCCCGTCGTCTCACTCTTACGCATATATGCGATAGTATGGCGCAGAGATGATGGAGTCCTCCGTTAAAAACATTTCTCGTCCCGTCATCGATAGATTGCCCGTCGATGTCAATCAACTGGACGAATTCGCCTGTAGGCAGCTCGATAGGGTATGTCTCCACAACTCCTCGTCCCCTCATCTTCCATTTCCCCCTTCCAGTTCGAAAAGTATCGCCGTGCCTCCACTTCCGACGACAACATGTCAGTCGATGGCCCGCGCTCTCGATCCCCGGACACCCAATCACCACCATCTGTCTCAAAAGTGGCGCCCAACTACGACGACTCCGTGTTCGACCCCACCAGTGATGGTACCATCTCATCTTATCTTGCCTCGGTCTTCCCTGACGTACAATTCCGTCACCCCCAGCTCAAAGCTTATTATCCGCACCTTCTCGCACACCAACCCCACAATCTCAGGCCCCAAATCATTCAGATCAGGATTTCAATCGCCAAGTCATACCGCGCAGCCGTTGGCAATCTGTCCTCCTTGAAGCCGGCGGTATCGGCGCCGCAGTAAGCGAAGAAAGCATGCGACGCTTAAAGTATTGTCTACAGTGGCTCCAAGTTTGTCTCGTTGATGCGCCAGCTTGATGCACTCGACTCATTCATGATTTCACAGTACGCCACAACCCACATTGACTCCCAAATCCTTGTTCTCCGCGACTTTATCGACTCACTTCAGTCCTATGTCACTGATTCAACGGTATCAGACGCATATATCTCGCCAACACACATGCGCACATTGCACAACGTTCGCGCAGACGTTGTCAACACCATCCGCCAAGTCGTAGATGTAGTCAGCAAATATGCTGGTGGCGCTCTTCCAGAACCCGCTCGTGCGCGCGTTCGCGGCTTCATCCTCCATCTCCCTCGAAGATGGGCTAGCGCAACGACCGCGAATACCACTCATTTAGCACAAGGTATTCCAGGCGCGAGCTCGGTTGCAGGCGCTTCTGCAGGCGGTGCAGGTTGCAACCGCCGGAGTTTGGGTGGCCGGCAGCGCAAAGGGCGCGGTGCTGGTGGGCCAGATCGTTCTCTGTCGGGGACACCTGCGTCCTCCCGTGCTTCATCACCCTTAGCCTCTTCGCGTGCAAGTATGGGCCGTCCCACGGCTAGTGCAGCGACCCGTGCTGCTCAGCACATCTTGACCCTCGCAACAGAGAGTTTAGATATGATGCGTGGCGTCACAGGGGTCGTGAAGGAGAGTTTGGATCGTGCTGACGCGTACGCCGTTGCTTCTGGTCAAGTTGGAAGTACTCATTTCAACTCAACATTGCAGATGGGTGGAGCGACTGCGCATCCTTGGTGTTCAGCGGCAGCAACCCACGGCAGACGAACCATTCGACCCCACGTCGACGAGTGGACAATATCGACAATCACTCCCTGGATTGTCGTCCACCCCATCAACACCCGCACAGGCTGACACGCCGCTGTCGATCCCGTCCACCCCAGCAACATACCCGTCACCCGATGGACTTCGGATGGGGATTCGGCTGAGTGAGATGTCGGCACGGGCCTCATTGAGCGAGTTACGCTTGGACGATGGAGAATGTGCAGGGTATGAGACGCCCAGGCATGGATTTCGGTCGTTGCATGAGAAGGATGGAGAACGTGTTTGGGGGAAACAGTGTGCGGGACAGGAGAATGAACGACAAGACATGATGGTGGATGACGATGAATGAAATTTTCATTTTATAATTGTGCTGATCTAGTTCTTGGATTGTTGTATTACCTCGTAGTGTGTCTAGCTGAAGTATCTACCAATGTCAAATGTTCGGTGCACCGATGAGCTTGTACCCGCACGCCCACTTTAACAACATTTCCTGGCCCTCGCTCTATACTCCCGTCAAGGAAGTTGGGTTTGTCGGTCCACCCGTTCGACCAGGTGGCTATTACCTCTCTGATCCCGATGGTACGATTCCCCCGTCCCACTCGCATTCTTCCAAGACCGAGTCCCACTTCTAGACATCTTTAAATTCACTCTCTATTGGACCTTGATCTTTTACCTCCCCTTGAATTTCGTCGCTGGACTCTATGCATTTCTCAATTTCTTGTTTCCACCTGCGAGGAGCGTCCTTGCTTCCCCGGTCTTAGCCTCGCACTCGCGCACCCACTCACACTCACAATCGCCTCCGCTCGTCGACGAATGGCTAAAACCGCCCCGCACAAACGCCCGCCGATCCCGCCTGACCTTTTCCCTCCTCGTTCTGTTCACCTTTCTCGTCTTCAGCCTCCTCCGGGCCGTCGTCGGCGCTGCCGTCCTTTCGTTCGTGCTCGTCGGTGTCTACCGGGCGGGTGGATTCTACATGTCGACGTACGTCTTCCTTCTTCTTCCCTTTCCGGGCTCTGACGCCGTGATGGACGACTCTAGCTGGATCCCGTTCGTGTGGGCCATGATTCTGTCGTTGATGGCGTTGCTCGAGTGGGTCTCTTTTTTGTTTGGGCGAGGGGAAGCTGATCGGCGTGTTGTAGGATATGGCCGTCGATTATCGACATCATCTAGGTCATGGGTGGCGTGTCAATGTTTTCTTTGGGCTTTGGGCCTTGTGGATGCCATATCATGGGATACCTTTTTAAAATTTGATTTCCTCCCTCTCTCTCTCCCTCTCTCTCCCACCGCTATCGAGCCGTCATAGGGTACCCACGTTTATCAAACGACTGGCAGTGTCTTCCACACCACGACCTGCGATGCACTGTGCACTCGAAGCACACGTCATCGTTTCAAACGGTGGATAGGAGCCGTCGATATGGATCATGGATATAAAGTAGCCGAGCTCAGCGTGTCACTGCCAAGTGCAGAACGGACGTTCCATGTCCGAATCACGGTCATTCGAATTCTCAAGTCATGGCCTTTTCTCTCTCTCTCGATCAGGACGTTCAACAATAGGGTCCATGCCTTTTTTGTTTCTCCCGATATGTGCGTTTTTTTGGTCTCGTATCTTGTACATCAATGCGCAGTTTCGGGCCTTTTGGGTTTTATCAAGTCGCCGTTCTAAAGAGGTCCACCAATGGTCACACCATTGGTGACTCTGTCCAGTCCAAGTATGCGTGTACGTCCATACAACCGTCTCTTTCACTGTTGGCCTTTCTTTTCTGGGGGGAGCACAATCCGAAGCACGAGTGTCCCGCGGATGAGTCGTAGTGCACAGTCATGACTGGATGGATTCACACTTCGCACAGACAGGGGCCCGGCACGCAACACGCCTATCGTCCAGAGTGGTGTGTGGCGATGGCTATTTCGTCTCATGGAAACCAAGCGTTGCGATCATGAAAAACCAGTCCGATTGAAAGGACGTGTTGAGTGCACAGGATGATCGCAGTTGGTCCCCCTGCCCTCCCGTTTACTTCAAGTGGGTAGCGGACGGGTCAGATATGGTGGCGTACATAGATCGGTGACCGATGACAGAGAAAGGCAGACCAACGCACCAACTTCATCCGTTCATTGAACCGACCAAATGGCGTAAACGGACTCCGTTGACACCTCAGTGGCGATACTCGGGACAACCCCGGTGGGGGGGTTCTTGATATGATCGAAGGTGTGCTGTTCTTGCATCTGCCATCTGCCATCTGATTCCTATGAAGAAGGCGTTGACTCGGTTTCTGAGATGCGCATGCGGGTTCCCCCGTGTCTGTTTTTGCGCAGTGGGAGGGGGGCTGCGGCCGGGGAGAATGCCATCACATCATATCAGGTGATTTCCAGGCCTCATGATTCGCCCAGTAGACAGTCTAGTTCAGGGCAAGGAGCAGTCGGCGACAAGGAGGGGAACCCACTCAATTGAATCAGATAACATGCGACGGAGCGCCGATGAAGGCGCAGGTGACACGTTATCTGCCTGTCTCGACTGCGCTGGTGACCTTTTTTCTTTCTTTTTGAATCCCCTTCCAAGTTTCTTTTCTTCTTCTTCTTACCTTCTGTTCGGGCGTTTTTTTAAAAACGGAAGGCTTATCTGCGTCTTGGTGACCGTATCGCGGAAAAGACGGGGCAGCCAACGAAGAGTAGGGCTTCGTGCGAGGCGTTGCATCGTTTCCGCGCATGCACCTTTGAATATAAAAAAATAAGCCACCGAGTTTCCGAGTACCTTATCGACCTCCCAAACGGCATTGGGCAACGATTGACCGTTTGGACCCTGGTGGTGTTCATACATCAAAAGACCACGGCTTGTCCACAAGTCGAGTTGCACGGCCCACGGGAATGGGATGATGAAAAGGTTCATAGTTTCATCGTTTCATATTTTTCATAGCGGATATGTTCTCCATGTATGCCACGTTGGATGCAACCAACTTGCGTGTTCTCCGGGGTGGTACCGCCTCCCCTCTGATTTATGTGTTGCGTATGGCAAGTACCTACGTGCGATCTACGTATCTGACGAGTCCTCAATGCCCTGCACAGATTATCGGACCAGTGGGGGAGAATGATCGACTTGTACGTGTTCACGAGATGACGCTGCTCTTCTTCGGATCTTTCCCCATGGAATGACATCGCCAACGCGGTTTTTTATGGCATCCGATACGACACACATTCAATGCCTCGCTTCGCGTTCGCGTCCAAAGTCGAGGAAACATGCCTCTAGGGTTTATTTAATACAATGCACGTGTGGAGAGGCATAGCCGAGGTGTAGAACCTGAGTCAGCAGCGGCCCAGCGGGTATGCCGTTCGCATTTTTTTATATGGCAAGTCTGAGGTATTTTCGACATTGCTCATCGGTCGTTATCGGTTCCCGTTCCTCCATTGGGGAGGCACATTATACCGATTTGTGTGCAAGCCGGTGTTTTGGCGACGTCGAGAACGACGGATCAAACCCAAGTTGTCGTTGGCGCCGTACGAGTGGGATACCTTTCACATTTCGAAAAAAAAGAAACATTTGCCTCTCGAATCTCGACAGACGGTTGGGATCAATCGGCGTTTTGACAAGTGAGTGAATGATAAGATGTCGTGTTTGATAGAACCGAAATGACGGGGCCAAGCCGGGATGCACGCTTCGCCACTTCTCCGATTGGGATACACGATTGCGGAGTCCCGCCGATCAAAGCCTGTGTCCAAACGCTGGCTTGTGCGTGTCGATGCACATTCCCATTCCCCTGCTCAGATCACTGATGAGGGATGGTCCGATGGGGACGCATATCATGGACTCTCGGTGTACTGAGACCTGAGGTGAAGCACGCCATCGAGGGGGGTTCCTGTCCACTTTTTTTCCGCTGTGTATGACAACACGTTCATATCGGCTTTCCAGGGAGTCTCCGTGCGGTGCACGTGCTGGCGATGGTCCTGCCATAGTACATGTGTCTCGCCAGCTGACGTCGAGCTTGGGGTTCCAAGCGAGCGGATGAACAGCAGTGTATACGACGGTGTGCGTGCATGTCTGCTGCACCCTACACAGCTTGGTACCGATCAAGGTTGAATCACTGCACGCCGATTTGATCTCCGGCGCGAGTCCCCCCGGTACTCGGATTCGCGAAAAGGGTCATTGGAGGATCGCGTGTAGAGCCCTGAGACTCGGGGCGATTGACAATGTGCACCCACCGGGGAGGAAGATGGTCTTGTGAGGCGATGAACCTCGTGTTCCCTCGGCTGCGCACCTGCACACCGATCTCGAGTCGGTAGTTTTGGTCTCCGAATCAGAGATTGATATCAGTCGGGCACGGACGCATCGTCGATGAACCCGTCGGGATCCGACGTATTATTTTCAAATTTTCAAACGTTGATGCGTTTCTTGAAACACGAACACACGTCGTGGGGGCATCCGGAAGTACCTTTTACTGCTCGTTCAATTGTTCAGACGAATGTCACACGGAACAGAGGCGGTGTTTTTGCGAGCGGGCTTTCCCGCTGGCTCTGAGAAAATGGGATTTTTTTTAACGCGTACGTGCGCCGTGATGCGCTCCGCACGTTCGTCGTCTCCTTGGACCGTGGCACATTTTTCTCCCTTTGAAACGGGGGCCTCAAGTCTGTGTGTGGCGTTTAATTTATGCCATCGGGATGGAATTATCTCCCGACGTGTTGTCAGAGGCACTGTGCGATAGACGTCGCTTATCTGATACCCCCGCCAAAGTGGAACTTATCTCATTCGGGGTAATTTGCAAACTCGGATAGTTAGTAATGACATCGTTGAAACTAGGGAATGGTCGTCCATGCTACTATCTTTTATCGGGCCCGTGCACCAAGGATACAATAAGTGTTTCAGGCTTGTTGAGTAACCCACCCTTGACAGGTTTCAAGTCCACAGGGTCGACTCTTCTGTCGGAAGCGAACGGAGGGAAATCTGCATGTAAAACTGGCGTGCCGCTCGACCTTTTTTTTTTCTTACCCGATTCCGATTGCGTGATCAACTGACAGGGCCACCAACGATGTGGATGGAAGTTGATACGTACAAGCGAAAGCGACGGAAGAATAAACAAGATTAAAAAGGAAACAAGGGGCGGGGCCTTTGGTCTTGTCTTATCTTATCGGCAGGCCAATGTGGGACGGACACGTATCTGTGCGGCCGCAGAGGGCGATAAAGCGAGCGTAGTACATAAACAAATGTGCTGATGGGCCGGTGTGTGGACATTGCGACCGCGCCAAGCTTTGACGCGGACGACGACTGGTGATGGGTATCTTTAGTGCGCCGCGGGTTGCGACGGGCGTAGAGAGTCCCGAAGAATATTCCACGTTGCGTCACTCGGACACTCACGGGTGGAATATCTGGATGATGATCACGTACAGCATTGGCCGTGAAGATGGGCGTCGTCTCGGTCGAGGACTGGTTGTCGCCATATCAGTTAGATGGCGTCGACGCCACTAGATATGATGCAAGGCCTAAAACTTTGAGTCTGTGAAACGGGTTTGAACAAAAATAAGCGACACAGCGATCAGAGATGGGAAATGGGCCAGACTGCGGTGGGAGATAAGATTGACCCTGGGAAGGATGCGGCGCCACATAATAAATATATGCAAATTGTGATGTACACTTCCGTATGTAATGTGTTAACGCAGACTTCCGAGAGCAGCGCTCATTAGCGATAAATTTTCACCAGATTTGAAGATAGTGGATATGAAGACATTCGCTCAATGTACATTTTTGTAAAAATAAAAATAAAAATAAAAAAAAGTCGGGCGGAAAATGCTCGCAGAGAGATTCTGAAACTCGAGTAATCTGATTGGCCAGATTTAGTTTTCGTGTGGTTATCTATTAGTTTATCGGTTCCCGTCCACCACAAATCATAAACTCTCCGTGCATCCCTTCTGACCCCGTTTCTCCTCTCCCCCTCCCCGTCTCTGCACTCCCCCACCCCCGCCTACTCCCCTGCGTCCTGCTCCACCTCCCTTCTGTTCGTACCCCTCCTCATATCTTTCCCCCCAACTGACACGCGTCCCAGTCTTGTTCCTACTCCAATTTTTCTCTCTTTAATCGTATCTCTAGATATACTTCTTTCAAAAATGTCCCCAATCGTAATGGAGCCTCCCGCTTTGAACATGCATCATCTCTCCCGCATACAACATCAGTTTTCCAGCACTGCTTCCGACCAACACGCACCGACCTCGCCGGCACTCGCGGACGCTGCACACGCCCTCCAACAGCGTATCGCCTCGGGCGAGTTCACCACCTATGAGCAGCTGCTCACCCAGCAAAAGGATCGCCCCCAGCAGCCTCCTGCCGACGACCACCCCAATGCCCCCAACCCCTCCGTCCCGTCAGACCAACCGCAGTCCCAGCCCCAAGACCAAGTCGCCGCCCCCGCCCCTCCGCAACCCCAGCCTGCTCAGCCCCAACAACAACAACCACAGCAGGCCCCACAACAGCAGCAGCAACGTACAGGCTGTACCAACTGTGGAACCGTCGACACGCCTCTCTGGAGACGCGACGCCCAGGGCAAGACCATCTGCAATGCTTGCGGTGAGTCGATTGCATCCATTTTCATCTCATCTGCTTTCATTTCCTCCTCCATCGCCGTCACGTGTCAACGCGTGGCACGGGTTGGGTCGCGGGCGCCCGTTTTGTTCAGACATGCTTCATGCTAGCCGGTCGATGCATATCATCATGCTGCGTTGCGGCTACATCTACACCGCATGTTCTTGGCATGTCGTGTCGGACATGATGGTGATTGGCCCAGATTCTTTTTTCCTACGCTCTTGTCCTACCCTACCGTCTTGTCAGTGCAGTAGCAGTGTGTGCTGATTGAAATGTGTGCAACTCGTGGGCCCTTTGGCTGCCGTTTTTCGTTGTTTATCGTCATTAGGTCTCTACCTCAAATCACGCAAGGTGGCTCGCCCCACCTCCCTGGCTCGCACTCCAACACCTACTGCTTCCTCCACGAAACGCTCCTCTCAGCCTCCAAACGGTGGCGGGGAATCCGACATGTCAAATCCTAATCAGGCATCTCTAGCTCCCACATCTTCCCAAAATCAGCACTCGAAAACTACGGATGTACCCTCATCCTCTCCACAGACTGAGGGTTCCGGCCAGCTCAAGCAAAAACCCACTCCCAAGCCCGCCTCATCCGCGAAACCTGCTTCTGCCACAGGTGCGCACACCAACGCTGGTGGTGGCACGTGCCCTGGGGATGGACGGTGCGATGGCACTGGAGGATCCAGCGCATGCGCTGGCTGCCCGACACTAAACAATTCCCTTGTAGTGTCTGGGAGGCTCGATACCGAACCCACAGCCACAGACGACACTGCGCCTGCCATCGCACGAGTAGCATCTCCCGTTGCCAACACTTCCTCGCCTGGTGTCGAGGCCGAAAGTCCTCCGCCCACCAAGAAGGCCAAGTCTGCAGTCGGTGCATTGAGCTGTGCAAACTGCGGTACCAGCACCACCCCGCTCTGGAGGAGGGACGATGTAGGCAACAACATCTGCAATGCCTGCGGTGCGTCTCTTTCTCATTTCATGTTTGATTGTGCTCCGGGGCGTGGTTCCTTTCCGTCGTCACGATTTCCCAAACGTTGGTTATTTTTCGTAAAATGGATGACATGCTGCACGTTGATCCAATCTGGGATGTGCGCATGCATCTCGCTTCACGCATCGGGTTTTGGATATCATCATTTGCTTGTTGTCCTTATCTTATCTTTTACGTTGGTGGGAACTTCGTTTCCTTTCACATTCGCCTTGGTTTGGCCGGCGTTCTGTTTGTATCTTGTTTTTTCCCTCTATGTCCTCGTCACAATCGTGCATCACCGTGCGTGTTTGGCTGACTGCCTTCATATCAATAGGTCTATACTTCAAGCTCCATGGAACGCATCGCCCCAATTCGATGAAGAAGACAGTGATCAAGCGACGGAAACGTGTTCCCGCTGCAGCTGGCATGTCCTCGGCACGTATAACAGATCATCAAGCGGCAGAAGCTCTCGTTGGAATCGGCCAATCTGGTGGCAGCCAACATGCGAACACCGGTGGAGAGGAGAGTGATAATGAGGTGGAAGAACCTCAACCTCGGCGAAAGCGGGCTCGAAGGGGAAAGAGTGACCGTGAGAAAGGCCGTACCCGGGACAAGGACGAAGACGAGGATATGGGCGACCCTGGTGACGAGTCACCACAGGAAAGTGGTGGACGAGGAAGGGGCAAGGGTGAGCGTGCATCCGCACGGAAAGCCTCTCGGGACTCTCACAGTTCTTTATGGGCTGAAGGTGCACTGAGCATGCATCATCAAATCGTGGAAGCACTCGGAGATCGTAGTCACTCGCTCCCCCGCGTCATGCAACCTGGTCACGAGTTGGATCGCTTCGCGCACCACCTTGGACGTGTTCCCTCTGGTCATGGAGCGTTTATCGGAGCACCCCATGGTCTCGATCTACCTCCTTTGAATGCTGCATTAGGGGATCGATATGGGTACGGTCCACCTGGTCTTCTCGGTGCCCGTGACTTTAGCGGTGCACAGTCCAGCTATATGCGGTCCGGTTCTAATGCACCCAGCAGAACGCATTCACCGTTGAACCCTGGACTTGCTGCGGGTGTCGGCTATGTCCTGCCCCCACCACATGGTGTGGGTCATGGGTATTATGGCCTCGGACATGGACACTCACCACCCCCCCATGATACCTTGAACGGAGTATTGACGGCCGTCATTCCTACAGTGAGCGAGCTGCGACAACATTACCAGGAGCTCCAAGAGCAACGGAGGCGACTTGAGGAGCTGCTGGAGAGGACGGATAAGATGATGGCAGGCGTCAAGCGCGGACTTGACGAGATGCTGGGTGCGCCGCGGCCTTCCCCACAGCCATCTCAGCCCCAAGCACAGCCACAGCATCAGCCGTTGCCTCAGCCCACACCTCAACAACCTTCATCCCACGAGCAGTCCCCTCAACAGCCTCCCCAAACGGGAGTGAATCCGGCGGTATCCCCTGCCCCTCTTACTCGCACGGGTGAGCGGGAACGCAGTCGCGAGTTGATCTGGCCTGTCGAGTCCGGCCAGCCGCGGGAATAGAGGCCGCGATGATGATACCCTCCCCAAAAATATGGCATCGCTTTCGTTTTTGCTATCGCGCACTTGTTTCATGGTTTCGTCAAGCTCCGCTCGAATCCTCATTTCCAGTTCAAGTGCGTTGGTTGGCCTTTTTGGGGTTCTGGCTACCAGCGGGACATTAATATTATGCTGAGCGGGCCCCATCTATTCCAAATTCATACACATGTCGATGCTTGGCTATTATCTATGGCTCTCTCTTTTTTTAAAACATGCTTTCATGTGCATATAGGCTGTTGTCGTCGTTTGGTTGTCATTTATTACTTTGTGTTTCTCTAGCTTAGCTTCTTTTCATTTGTTCGCTCTTGACAATTTTTGTGCCCCGTCATGCGATCCGATTCTACAAAACACTTATAGTCATACCTTTTATTCTGGCATTTGTTCGCTTTTCTGGTGCATAATTATCTATCTCGTTGTCTCGTGAGTAGTGTAGATGTGTCTGTCCTTTTTGTCCTTGGTGGATGAAGGGGATGCGGCGTTGCAGTCTCTAATACATTATAGTCGTTGTTTATACACATGTTTTTGTTTTTGTTTTCTAGAATGTTAGTTTCGATGGAACCTTATCGAAGGGCAACCGAGGATGTGCAACGATGAAAAGTACTTGCACGTATCGAACTCGCGTCTGAATAAGTTATCTTGTCCACCCATATTACACCAGGACTCGGAGGGATACAGAGGTACCACAGCTGGTGCGGCATATAGATAGATTATTAATTTGTTGATCATGTTGTGTTGTCCGGAATGGTTCCCCCCATTTGGCCCAAGCAGAACCAGTCATCTGGGGTTTGCACACTACAAACAGTAAATGCATTGAAGCTTCAGCATCCATGACATTGAAGTGGACAAAACCAATATCTCTGTCACTGAAGTCGTGTGTGGCGAAATTCACTGTCTTCATCCTGACATTGAATTTCACCATATTAGTGTCTCACACTCAAGGTAATAAGTCATGTGATAGAGTTGTGTGACAAGTGTGACAAGTCATGTTGCATGTTCAAGACTCTGACTTATCTCCTTTATCTCTCTACTACCATCATCCATCCCCCCCTCATCTTGAGCCTTCTTCATACACATCAAGCTCATCAGATGAGTCATGTTTATCTATCAAGTATTTAAAGTGGCAATCTCAATGAACTTACAGATTTGGAGGCTGTTTTGCAGGTGGATTTGATCATAAGGAGCAGATGGCAGATTATGTAATCATCCTTGTGCAAGTACAACTCTTGGCCCTTCTCACTGCAGACTATAATATGATATATATTATGATTTACTTTCCATAGACTCTTTTTCTTTGCCTTTGACTCCTTCAGATGGGGAACGACCCCACTGCAACATGTACAGTGTCTTCCTTGCTGAACACTTCACTTAGCATATTAGAACGGCTAAGTACCATGCTTATCTTTCTTGTTGTCATCTTGACTACTTACCTTCTGATACGACCATATCATTAGTCATTCTTGCTTACCTTTCTTTGTTCTACAATGTTCTATGATGGTCCATATGACATCATCAGTTCCATGACTAATCATTCTTCTCCCTTCCTTCACATTCCATCCAATTAGTCATTATTCTCATGTTCAACTTATATAAATCCTTCATTACAACTGATGTGTCCTCAGCTAGTCTTACCTGGCAATACATCCCTTATACCTCCTTCTCTTGAATCTCTCTAAGTCTTCGTCCTACTTTTGAGTGGACACTTGCTCTTACCTTGTCATCGCATTTGCAACTTGTTCCACTGCCTTCCAAGCAGAGTATCCTTTGATGTCTTGGTCATTGTCTGACTGCTAGTCCTTCACCTTTGAAGCTTAGGAAGACCTTTCTTTGTTGAGTGACATCTCAAACCTGTGTCCACTGTTTACCAACAGAAGTCCTCAGTCCTCACTGGGTCTATGTTCAACCTCACCAAGGCCAAATGTAACAATATACATACTAATCATATGGATAGGTGGTCCATGCAATATGTTATAGTTCAGGACTCCATATGCCTCTATTTATGTATTTCTTTTCACCCATTGCTCATATGTTTGCATCACTAAGCAATGTTCCCTTTAGCACTTTCTCTTTTCTAAAGTCACATGACCAGTGCATGTGACTGTGGGAACTGGCATGCAACCTGAGGCTAGACCTATGACATCACAAGTGATGTCATACCTCATGGTCCTTATCTTTTCTTACACTACACTTTTTTCCTTCTTTCATATTCTATGATGTTTTACATTTCTGTTGTAGATTATCCTCACCTTTCCCTCTGTGTGTATACTTGTCTCTCTTTATTTATCTTTATGCTCACAATCTTCTCTTTCACTTTTGATCATGTGACTGTGAGACATCTCACATGATTGGATCTCTAATCTGATCTTACATCAGATCTGGGGATCTAATTGAGATCACCTCAAAGCAAGGCTTCCCTTCCATTCTTCTTCCACACCTTTGTCTCATTGTGTGCTTCCTAGCTTCTCTTACATTCCATCACCACATGTCTGCCTCATTCTGTTATACAGTGACTCCAAAAACCCTTTCCATATTTGCCTGAATTGCAATGTGCTGCATGTATCATCACAGGGTGTGGGAATTTCGCTTAGAATTGGTGGAGGCATACCTGGTACTTGCTCCCAGCTATGGAAGTGCCCTCTGGGGCATATGATTAGGCTCACACACCATGGAGATATGGTCAATTTAAAACAGCAATGTTATGGAAAGGGTTTTTTCACTTTTGAGTTGATGGTTGGTGTTATGATTTGCTTCCCAGTGTACACTTTTTCCTTTATTCTTGACTCCTTCAGATGGGGAATGACCCCACTACAACATGTACAGCATCTCCTTTGCTGAACACTTCACTTAGTGCATTAGAATGGCTAAGTACCATGCTTATCTTTCTCTCTCGTCATCTTGATCACTTACTGCCTAATACAACCATATCATTAGTCATTCTTGCTTACCTTTCTTTGTTCCGCAATGTTCTATGACGTTCCATATGACATCACCAGTTTCATGACTAATTGTTCTCCTTCCTTCCTTCACATTCCATTTGATTAGTCATCCTTCCCACATTCAACTTATATAAACCCTTTGCTACAACTGATGTATCCTCAGCTAGTCTTACCTGGCAATACATCCCTTGTACCTCCTTCTCTCAGATCTCTCTAAGTCTTCATCCTACTTTTGAGTGGATGCTTGCTCTTACCTCATTGTCACATTCATAACTTGTTCCACTGCCTTCCAAGTGGAGTATCCTTTGTCATCTTGGTCATTGTCTGACCACTAGTCCTTCACCTTTGAAGCTTAGGAAGACCTTTCTTTGTTGAGTGACATCTCAAACCTGTGTCCACTGTTTACCAACAGAAGTCCTTAGTCCTCGCCAGGTCTACATTCAACCTCACCAAGGCCAAACGTAATAGTTGGAATCATAACCAAATCATAGAATATTTGATGTTGTTTGTTTATCCAAACAAATATACATATGTAAATAGTATGTCTGAGTTTAAAAAAGTTCACATACTTCTTTATTTGCAACCACCATCATGGTTAGATCTCTTTCACTCACTCAACAAAACACTATCATCTCTTTTGTTATAGGCATCAATGAGGTATGAGATGATGATGAGAACATGGGCGTCTACTCAACTAGGAGCAGCCCAATACCTATACCAAGGTTGCAATGAGATAGAGAGGAGGGTGGTGTCAATGCCCAAGGGACTCAGTGATGGGGTGATCCAACAAAATGAGAGAGTCGGGAGCCACTTATACATAGGTGGGCTAGAGCCTATGGAACAAAGGATGATCTCCCAGAGACCACAATGAAAGGATAGGGATTCTTCACTGTGGTCCCCAGGCTTATATAGCAAACTACTGTAGTGACAGTGACTAGTGATGGTGACTAGGGTAAAGGGTAGTCTGTACATGAGATAGTGGCGAGGTAGAAGGTACAGCTAATGAAGAAGCAGAGATTAACAGGGTGAGGCTTACACATGTAGGTGGAAGAATGGAAGTGAAGGTGTAAGCCAAACCTAATCGTAGATTGGATTGTGGCAGAGATCCAGATGGGATCTTATCTCTGATCAATGGAGATAACCATGGGAAGATCTAATCAGAGATTAGGATAAGGATGAGGGCAGAGTCGAGCATGTGCCCATAGTCTGCTAAGGTAAATGTTATGATAAAGTAAACATTAGTCTGGAGAACTGATAGAGATAGTGAGTATGAGCCATGTACTGTAACATCTTTGCTTAATGCTGGCCATTCTGGTGAGGCCATTGCCAAGCAAACTGGTGTTAGCCCTTCTGCCATGTCCAAACTTTGCTCCAAACATCATTCTTCCCTTCCTAAAGCTGTTGGAGGTCATCCTTCCAAGCTTTCTCCTACTAACATTTGTCATGCACAGCATCTACCTCTGGCAAGGCTGAAAATGCTGTTCAGGTCACCAAATCCCTTGCCAGTATCATCAACCAGCCTCTCTCTGCCAACACAGTCTGTCTTCATTTAAAGAAATCTGGTATGAAAGCTGTAGTGAAGTCCAAATGATCTATCCTTTCTGCTAGGCATCGTAAGGCTCATTTAGATTTTGCTTATACCCATAAAGATTGGACTATAGAGGACTGGAATATGGTGATATGGTCTGATGAGACCAAAATCAATCACCTAGGGTCAGATGGACATAAATGGGCATGGAAAAAGGTAGGTGAGGGGCTTAGTGACAGACTAGTGGAAGGAACTCTCAAGTTTGGGGGAGGTTCTTTGATGATGTGGGGCTGTATGACTTGGGAGGGTGTTAGCTTTGCCACCAAGATTGATGGTAGGATGGATGGGGACCTCTACCTTCAAATTTTGAAGGATGAGCTCCAACAAACCCTGGAGTATTATGGTCTTAATCCTCCTGATATCATTTTCCAGCAAGACAATGACCCTAAGCACATCTGCAAGAAGGTCAAGAGCTGGCTAGAGGAGCAAGAATTTAGAACTATGGTTTGGCCTGCAGTCTCCTAACCTCAATTCTATTGAGCATCTTTGGGGATGGCTTAAAAGGAGGCTTGCAGAGCATAAAAACCCTCCTAAAGGAATTTATGAACTGTGGGAAAGGGTTCAAGTGGAATGAGACAAAATACCAGTGGAGGAGTGTCAGAAATTGATTGAGAGCATGCCTAGGAGGATCCAGGCAGTGTTGAGGGCAAAAGGAGGGTATACCAAGTACTAATTTCCTTGTCAACTCAAAAGTGAAAAAACCCTTTTTATGACATTGCTGTTTTAAATTGACCATATCTCCATGGTGTGTGAACCTAATCACATGACCCAGGGGGCACTTCCATAGCTGGAAGTGAGTACCATGTATGCCTCCACCAATGCTAAGTGAAATTCCCACACCCTGTGATGATATATGCAGCACATTGCAATTTAGGCAAATATGGAAAGGGTTTTTGGAGTCACTGTAGTTCAGTTCCTCATACACTCTCTATTTATTTTTCTTCACTTTCACTCATATGCTATGTATCACTGAGCACTGTTCTACCTTAGCATTTCTTTCTTTCCAAGGTCATGTGACTAGTGCATGTGACTATGGGAATGAGCACATGACCTAAGGCTAGACTTATGATGTCATCAATGACATCATACCTCATGGTCCTTATCTTCTCTTATGGTTATTACCATTTCCTTCTTCAATGTTCCAGAATATTCTTTCTCTCACACTTGCCCTAAACTATTTAGAACTCAGAACCCTGCCCTAAGATACTCAGTCATCACTATATAAACCCTTCCTGTAATTCCCTCGTACCTTAGTCCTATTTATTTGTATTCCCTCCTCACAAAGGGGCCCTTTGCTCTTGAGTACCACTTCTCTCTCTCTCGCCAGCCTCATCCTCTGCCAAGGGGCATGTTTATGCTTTGTCTTGCCACCATCTACTTGCCCAT